>JAJGRW010002295.1:0-2500 GCA_025461045.1 Carex parvula
TATGCAGGATTATATACGAAAGATCCTTTTTTGGCTCTCTCTTCAGCCCTATGTCTCTTATCCCTGGGAGGTCTTCCTCCACTAGCAGGTTTTTTCGGAAAACTCTATCTATTTTGGTGTGGATGGCAAGCAGGCCTATATCTCTTGGTTTCAATAGGACTCCTTACGAGCCTTGTTTCTATCTACTATTATCTCAAAATAATCAAGTTATTAATGACTGGACGAAACCAAGAAATAACTCCTTACGTGCGAAATTATAGAAGATCTCCTTTCAGATCAAACAATTCCATCGAATTGAGTATGACTGTATGTGTGATAGCATCTACTATATCAGGAATAGCAATGAACCCAATTCTTGCAATTGCTCAGGATACCCTCTTTTAGCTTTTAGGTCTATTTCTTAGTTCAACATCCCTCTTACTAACTGGAATAAAAGAATTAGTGGATCTGTTCCACCCAAAACGAGAATGGGTTAGGGTTATGAACTTATAATCATGGAATCGACTCGATCATCAGATTATAAGTTCATTCCATACCGGGCCAGACCGGAATAGGGTTATGTACATTCTTATTATGCATTCTTATTATGAGAATGAGAAGGGGTCATTCGAGTGTATGTAAATAGATACTTTTTTGACATATGGATTCCTACGTTCTGGCATTCTATTTAGAATTAGGAATAGGCGTAATTAGACCTGCTTTTGACATATCTATCCTATCCTTATTTGGGTGCCATATTTACTTTTTTGGACTTCTATTGAATCGAGAAATAGCTTTGATTGCCCTTTTTTTTTTGATATATATAAGGTATCCTCTGGATAATGAAAATCGAAGCAATTTGATGTTTGACTCAGGCCTATATGACCGATTGATAGAAATACTCCAACATTCCACCTTTGTCATATATGGAATATATGACATTAGATAGGTATCATATCCATGGAATACGATTCATTTGAAAGATGCCTTGATGGTGAAACGGTAGACACGCGAGACTCAAAATCTCGTGCTAAAGAGCGTGGAGGTTCGAGTCCTCTTCAAGGCATAATATTTAGCTCATTGAATGAGCATTCTCAATAGCAGATTTCGGATCTAATCAATAGTGATATAAAGAGTATCTTATCTGTGGATACGAAGTATTCCGGTGATCCCCACGGTCCGAGTCTGAGCTCTTGGAATTGGAATAGGTTTGGCAGCGGATCACAAAATCTTGGTGATCTTCTCGATATAATATAATCGATGAGTAGTCCGTTTGGAAATCATCCGCCCCCCCGAGTATATGATTCAACAGGACTTTCTAAAGAGGTCCATCTTTGCCTGCTAGACAAGAGAATAGCAAGTTACAAATTCTGTCTCGTCAGGACATGTATTTCTATTACTATCTCATTCATAAATGAGAATGAAGTCGTTAATGTTAGGGTTACCATTATCCCTATTTTTTTGATGTGTTCCTAAGAAAAGGAATTTTTCCATTTCTTTCGAGGTCTAAAAAAAGGGCGTGGAAACACATAGGAACTCTTGAATGGAAATTGAAAAGAAATGGAGCTCCAGTTTCGAAATGATCAGACCTTTGGCACAAGAAGAGGGGGTGATCCATATCACCTTGATTTGGTTCTGCTTCCCTTCTTTTTTCCCAATACCGAGTCGGGTTCTTCTCCTACCAGTATCTAGAATTCAAGAGGCAAATTCTCAAGAAATTCACCAATTTTTTGTTAATAAAAACTTTTGGATTTTAGTCAAGAACTTTCTCAAATTCTTATTTCTTTTTTTATTGATACTGCGCTAATCAATCGCTTTATTTTTTTTTATTTCTTTTTGGATTTTTTTTTAGAATTGCTATGCTAACTAGACATTGTATTATCTATTATTATTTGATATACTAATAATAGTAATGTGAGTGGGTTTTTTTTTTAATACAGAAAAAGAAAAGAAATCAAATGGGATTTTCGTCTCTGAAAAAAATTCAGAATTCAGACTAGACATTGTATTATCTATTATTATTTGATATACTAATAATAGTAATGTGAGTGGGTTTTTTTTTTAATACAGAAAAAGAAAAGAAATCAAATGGGATTTTCGTCTCTGAAAAAAATTCAGAATTCAGACTAGACATTGTATTATCTATTATTATTTGATATACTAATAATAGTAATGTGAGTGGGTTTTTTTTTTAATACAGAAAAAGAAAAGAAATCAAATGAAGAAATGGGATTTTCGTCTCTGAAAAAAATTCAGAATTCAGACTAGACATTGTATTATCTATTATTATTTGATATACTAATAATAGTAATGTGAGTGGGTTTTTTTTTTAATACAGAAAAAGAAAAGAAATCAAATGAAGAAATGGGATTTTCGTCTCTGAAAAAAATTCAGAATTCAGACTAGACATTGTATTATCTATTATTATTTGATATACTAATAATAGTAATGTGAGTGGGTTTTTTTTTTAATACAGAAAAAGAAAAGAAATCAAATGGGATTTTCGTCTCTGAAAAAAATT
>JAJGRW010002296.1:0-12037 GCA_025461045.1 Carex parvula
TGAGATAATCTTTGGACCGTCCGATCAAAATCCGGACCAATCCAGCGCACGCCTCTAGCACACGGGGCTCTTTAATATTCCTGCGGATTTAAATCAGACAGTCCTGATCTTAACTCAAAATTTGAGTTAACTCAGAGGATAAGAATCCGTACCAGTAGCCTACCTAAGAAAAGCAGCTAATAGGTGGAGCAAAAGATAATGTACTACCAGAATATACCAAAATACCAAGTTCTAAATTGAGAAATTAAAATTACAAAACATACTAATTTGCCTACTAAATAGATACTCAGCTATTAATTTTAGCATACAATGAACTACCAAAATTTCACCAGCTCAATATCACACCTTTCTTCAAAGATTCAGAATAAATAATTCAACAAAATTTGCCAGTAAAAAAAAATCACTCTGATTCAGTCTTTCTCTTCTTACCCTCTTTGTTTTGTTTGGCTTCACACCTCTCTCTCTTGAGTCCTTTAATGTTATTCGATAAAGACATATCTCCAACCTTAATAGAACAAATAAATAAGTAAACAAGCAAGGGTCTTAAATGGAAAAAAGGAGTTCTATGAAAAGAAAAAACTAAGAAATAGGTTTGAATCAAAACCTTCTGATCAGGCATGTAGATCCTTCCAGTTTTGCCCTCGATAACATCACTCGTGACATTCTTGATCTGAGAAGTAATAGAAATAATAAGACTTAGTACACCATATAATTAGGAAATTTAGAAATTTGGAAGAAAAAAAAAAACCTTCTTGTTTAAATAATTACAAAGAAGATTCTGTTAGATATTCAATGAAGAGTGACGCTATAGTACTATGAATAGCGCACATTGGTCCGTACTTGGGATCAATAACATAAGTACCATGATGGATCAACAACATAAGTATCAAGATTCTATTGGGGTAAAAATTTTAACAGAGAAGTTTTGGTGCGCTGCATGAAGCCAAAACTGCTCTGTTAAAATCTTTGCCCGTTCTATTGCCTCAGGAGTATGGTTATTTAGATTCAGGTAAAATAACAACAAATAACAAAAAAATTAACAGAGAAGTTTTGGCTTCATGCAGCGCACATACCATACAATTAAAACAGTGCACATATGGTTGGTGCACTGCATGAAGGCAAAACTGCTCTGTTAAAATATTTGCCCGTTTTGTTGCCTTAGGAGTATGGTTATTTAGATTCAGGTAAAAGAAGAACAAATAACAAAAACAAAGAAAAAGGGGGAGAAAGAAATTAAGTGGGAGAAAAATATATTTCTCCCCCTTTTTCTTTGTTTGCATGATAACAGCTACACAAAACCACAACACAAGTAGATTTAAAAGAAGAAAACAAACAAAATCTGAATCAACAGTATAGTTCTTTCTATATCCCTTTACGTTAGCAACTCACCATAATACCTCTCACTAATCATGAAAAGATTTCACTGTCAATTAATTGCAATTTGTGATCATTTGACTAAACTGGAACAACATCCCTACTTGTAATCGTAAAAAGGGTACTAATCGGGAGTAATTTGGACAAATTAATGCAATTCCATGTCCCATGAATTAATGGAAATAAGACTGCTTAAGACTTCAAATCCAAACAAAAGAAGAAAAGTTATAATGCCTGAATTTTATTCAAAATTGTTTAGAATAAGGCAATAGAAACCAGCTGTCCTGGAAAATGCAAAGTTTCAGAAAAGCAATTTGACTCTGTGAACATTCAACATTTTTTTTTTTTTTGGAAAAAGGCAAACAGCCCAATGCAATTGCATTACCAGTAAAGAATTACAGCTACAACTAATTTACTGAAACTTAAACCCAACTAAAGAAACCCAACAAAACTAGCAACTGAACACAATCCGGCTGAGCAAGAGAACGGAGTAGGTCCGATGGGCATCGGACCTACTTTTAGGTTCAACGAGTATGATGACCGTCAGATCTATTTAAGATTTGTGCGCACAAAAATTGAAACAGACATGCACGAAGTTTAAAGCATTTTGCACGAATCTTAAAGCAAATCGACAGTGATTAAACCTGTCGAACCAGAGTAGGTCCAATGCCCATCGGACCTACTCTCAAGTGGCTGAGCAAATATGCAGAAGCAAGGATTTTTATTTTTTGTTTTTGTATCATTGGCATTGGTATACCAAACTCTATCCCTGATTCCTCAAACTTATTTGTCACAGCATCTGCTTCATGCCGAGTTTTACCAACTAAAGCAAAAACACATACTAAACTTTACAGAGAGAAAGACAGAGAGGGTTCTTAGCTGGAAGAGAAACCGAGTTTAGTTTATAATTCCATCGCGGATCGGACGGATGATATGGCATCAATAGTCGTGTTTCGTTGATCAGAAAGGATTATGGGGGGCCTGGAATTATATCACCTAGGGTAACAGAAATATTATGTTTAGATTCGGACCATCTAATCAGAATCCGCACGAATATTAAAGGAACACCGTGCATTCTAACTGGCTCGGATTATGATCGGACTGTATTTATCTAAATAGAAAGTTTATGCTACCTCAGAGGAATATAACTCTGGGAATGCGCAGCTTTTCTTTCTTGGGCTGGAAATTTTTCCAAACTTTTAGAATCACACAAAATACAATTGGGCTATTTGAAGATACAATTGGAGAGCCCAATTGGTCTTAGCGAATTTATTTCGGATCTAATTGATTTGGATTTTGATCGGACCGTTCGGATCCAAACTCAAAATTGAGTTCGATTGAGAGTATTCCTTAATATATATATAGTTGTATAAAAATTATTACTTTTAATATATTATTTTATTTTCATAATAAATTCGCCCCTCAACTAATCAACTACTAACTTTGTTGTCATGTAGCCAGTATTATTTTGTATCAGTACAGGAAACTATTTAAAACAAAAGTTTTTAATTGGTTATTTAAAAAAATATTCTGTTGCTTTTTATTTATTTTTTAATTAATGAATGGTAAGGCTAAGGCTGCAAACAAATCAAACCAAATTGAACTTTTTTCTAAAAAAAAAATTGGTAGATGCTCAAATCGAACTTAATCCAGTTCAAGTTCGAGTTCGAACCAATTTCGATCCGAACTAGTTTGAAATTGAAGCAGAATTTCGAACTGAAAAGAAGAGTTCGAGTTTGATTCGGTGCAATTCGAACCAGTTTCGAATCAAACTAGTTCCAAAATTGAAGCAAGGTTTAGGGACAGTGCTACGGTGCTACGTGTATATAAGGGCCCTCTGTGCTACGGCTCACTTTTTGAGTTTTCAAAATCCTAACGGTTGATCCGAACCTTTCAACATGATCTCCATATGAATATGTACTTGCAAACCAAATTTTACATTTTTTAGAATTTTTTTACTATTTATTAAGCCACTTTGAAAAAACACTAATTTGTACACAACAGTAAACTTTTCTGGACCATTGGATCAGCGATTTTCAAAGTGGCTTAATAAATAGTAAAAAAATTCTAAAAAATATAAAATTTGGTTTGCAAGTACATATTAATATGGAGATCATGTTGAACGGTTCGGATCGACCGTTAGAATTTTGAAAACTCAAAAAGTGAGCCGTAGCATGAAGGGGCCCTTATATACGCATAGCATATTAGCCAGATTCCAAGGTTTAGAACTAAAAAGAAGAGTTTCGAACCGAGTCAGACTCAATTCGAGTTTGATTTGAACTAATTCAAACCGAACTGGGTTTGATTCGTTTCAAAACCGAATTGGTTTGAATCTTTTCGAACCGAAATTTTTTCGAATGGAACTCAATCGAATCACGAGCTACGAGCTTTTTGTGCACCCCTACCATAAAGCCACCCAACGCTTTTTAATATTCTCAGAGGATCTCAAGTTAAGTTTCGAACTACAGCTTTTCACACAAAGAAATTATTTTTTGCCACTAAATCAAAAGTTGGTTCTTACTTAATACTTTATTTTATGTATGGCTTCAAAAGTAATTAGTGACATAATCAAATTGAAATAAGTATGGTTCATAATTCTGTTTTACTTAAAATTGAATAACCATGTTCATTAACTTATTTTATAAACACTACTCCATAAACTTTTTTAAGTATAATAAATATTTTTTTACTATTACATAATATACACTTCTCATTTATACATTAAATATTTACTTATATATTTAACTGTAAGTTAGTAAAGTCCGCACATAGGGAACTCCGCTCTTCCCACCAGGCGATCAAGAAAGGGAGACAGAAAGAAGACAAGGTTTTGAGAGTCAATCCGTGGTCCGTCCGCTCCGCTCCGCCCCTCCACTCCCCCCTCGTCTGTCCGATTCAGCTCGTCTAGCTCCTTTCGAGCGAATGACTCCGTTTAAGGGTTCCGCCGCTCGTCGCCTCGTCCGAGCGAACGACTCTTCGGATTCGACTGAGGGTTTGTAAATTCGTTCAATTCCCGTAAATATCTACTATAACTATATATGTGAATAAGGTACGTGCTTTTATGGTTGTTGCTGATGATGAGATTGCAAAGAGTTGTCTCCTTCCTCCTCTCTTTCTTCTTCTTCTTTCCTTCTTCTTTCTCCTCTCTGAGTGGTGACTGTCCCGGTCCGGTTGATTCAGTTTCTGGTCCGGTTTGATTCAGTGCCTTTTCGGTTGAGTGGTGACTGTCTCGGTCCGGTTTGATTCAGTGCCCTCTTCTTCCTCCTCTCTGAGTGGTGACTGTCCCGGTCCGATTTGATTCAGTGCCTCTCGGCTGCGCATTCCTCTGGGCGGCGTCGATTGTGGAAAGAAGAAGACGTTTCGTCCTTAAGGAAGAGTTATATACTGCATGCAACTCGAAAAATCACTGTTGTGTCTACATTCCCAGAGAAGAAAATCGGAAGGCCCACATACTGGCTAATCGGGCGCGAATAGATCAATTCGCATTCTCTGGCTTCACGTATTTGTTATTTTCTGACATAGCAAATTAAATGATTTTACAAGTAGCTCAATGTATAGGTTTTCATGCTTCTTAATTTAGATAAAAGAAATCTATGTAATAGCTACTTTGTAAATTGTTAGATCAATGCAATCGCCTACAGACTTTCAACCAAAAAAAAAAAATATTTACTTATTTCATAATATAGTTCAACCATAAAAAAAGAGGTAAAATTGAACTTGGACATGTGCAAACCTTGAAGAAATTATAAAATGGGAAAAAGCACTGGACACAACCCTTGAATACTTGGTATTAATGGGATGCATACTTGTTTTATTGGGTATGAATACTTGTTATGTCATTTTTTCCTCTTATAATTTATTTTATTAAATATTAATATAATATTTTATATGTTAAAATTTGTAGGAATTGATCACTACAGCAAAATAAATTATCTGCGACCGATAACAGCGACCGGTGCTGTCGCCGGTCGCTGAAAGTATTTTTTCCCAAAAAAAATAAATAAAATTATTTACTTCGGCGACCAATATTATCAGCGACCGAGTTTGCGAATTGTCAGCGACCACAAGAGCACCGGTCGCTGAAAATATTGGTAAAATTGCAATTTGGGCGCCAGATCGAAAACCCTCCCGCGTCAAAATCAAAACCCTCTCCGCCTAAATTTCAATTTCGCCTAGGTTTTCAGTTTTTGCTCCATTTCTCCGCCGCGATTTGCTCCATTTCTCCGTTCTTAAAGAAATCTCTCTCTCTCTCTTTTCTCATTGCTTCCCTCCTTTCTCTCTCTCCTTCTCTATCCAATTCTCGTGTGATCTTGTTTCCTGATTGCCGCGACTCCCCTTTTCCTCTCTCGTTTTCCTAAATTTTATGGTTGCGCTTCCTGATTTGGCTGTCTGATATGGCGCCTGGAAAGAGGAAAGGCGAGATGGATAGTTTGAAACTTCAATTGGGCGATTTGGTGTTGGCAAAGGTGAAGGGACATCCTGCTTGACCCGCTCAGGTACCCTTTTAGAGTTTCTTTAATTCTAATTTTTTGTAGATTGGGCGATTTGATTTGGCTCTTTCCCTCGCTGCTAGGGCTTAGTTCTTAAAATTAAGGTGCTGTTCACTCTTCGCCGTTGTTTCTAGGCCGTTCTTAAAATTAAGTGTACGATTTTCATTTCAGGGAATGGGACCTTAATTAGATCTAATTGCAGTGCATCAGATTCGGTTTTAAGTTGATTTGTATCCGGAAAGTTATAACATTAACTTAAATTATAACTTTCTGGTTAGGATTTTGGCGATTAAGGTTTGATTTTTGTCTAGCCTAATTGAAATCACGTGGGTCTTGCTTCTTTTTACGAGATGCCAAATCAATGTTCTTATTTTGAGTGATTTCTGGTAAATCTGACTTGACTCTAATTGATTTGTTTTCTCAGGTTATTATTGGATATAATGACCTAATCTCAGGTTATTTCTTTATTTAGTTCTGCCCTCCTTTGCAATAAATACGAAGTAAGGGTCTATCTTGTAAAAATGTCTGAAGTGAGAAGGTTTGGTAGAGTCTTGAAGCACAACTCAGTTACTGAACTGGTTGATGATACATCCTTCTATGAACTTCCATGAATTTTTTTTCATCTCTTCAAGCTACTGTTTTGACAAAGAAAATAAGCTTCTAAAAAATTGTTTCAGTTTTTAATCATAATTAAATTGATTTGAGAATATATTGTCGATCAAGATAATAACATGTGCTTTAGAGATGCTAAAATACAGTCTAATAAATTTCTAATTATCTCTATTTGTGTTGTAATTCACTACTGGACAGGTGCAGTGAAAGAAAAACTCAAATCTCACATACCAGATCGCCGGGTGCAGGTTTTTATCTCTTTTTCCTTACTGGTTTTTCTTGCTTTCATTTGGATTTCTAGTGGTTTCTCTTTTTCATGAGCGTGATTTGTGTATAATGTAAGGTTTGTTCAAGAAGAAGAGCATAGAAGCTGAGTTCAAGAAAAGTGGACAGCGTAATTGGTAAGTTTTCTGAAGGTCTTTTCAATAGTATCATATAGTTCAGGGGTGTTGGTTTACTAATTTCATATAATTCCTGACCTTAATTTTGACTTAATTGACGATTAAAGTAACACGAATCTTCTGTTAAATTCTCGATTTAAAAGGGAGAGCTTAATTTACTGAGTTCTGTCGTAATTCTTAGCATAAAACTTGGAAATTTATTAATTAATTCTACTCAAGAGTACAAGTTCCGTATATATATATCATTTGGTCATGTAGAGGGTTGCCAAGGCTAGAGGTACCCAATTAACCACTAGTGTGCATTTACTCTTCAATTTTATCTTTCATCCAAAAGGTTAATATTTGTGAACAAACTGATAGGTGAATCAAATTGGGTCAGTGACTGAGAGTATTGAGGCTGTTAAAGGTTATCTTCTCAATTTGGAGCCCATGCTTCTCAAATTGGGTCAGTGACTGAGACCCCTGTAATATATGTAAAAATTCTTTGGAGCCCATGCTTCTCAATTTTTGTCAAAGGTTATCTTCAATTAACTTCTCTCTATATATTTCTCTATGTTTATTGGCAGTGTAAAAGTGTCAAAGGTTATCTTCAATTAAGAAGTTGGTTGATTGATATTTTAGTTATAGTGGAATCTGTGCATATGTAAAATTTAAAATTATTATTGTAAATGGTTGTAATTGTGGATTTTAATTACTATTGTAAATTGTTGTAATTGTGGATTTTAATTACGATTGTATTGATGTCTTGTATTATGTGTATGCATGTATCGATGTTTATGTTGTATGTTGGTACGTGTCGTACCAACTATTAAATGGTGCAAATTTAAATAATATAATAAAATCTAGAAAACTGGTTTTAGGTATCAGCGACCGGTTTTATGTATCAGCGACCGATACATTTGGTCGCAGAAAATTTTTGCTGACGTCAGAAAAAAACAACAGCGACCAAAAAAATGTGGTCGCAAAAGATTATCAGCGACCGGGTGACGTATTATCAGCGACCGGTGATGTCATCAGAAGAGTATCAGCGACAGTGCTTACAGCGACCGGGGTATCAGCGACCAAATTTGACTTTCTGCGACCGGAATTGGTATCAGCGACCGGCGACGTAAGTATCAGCGACCGGAAATCCGGTCGCTGATGGTTCGATTAGTGCGCGCTGAGCGTCTTCTGGTTGCTGATTGATGAGTGTAATGAGTGCAAATTTGAGAGGACTTAATTGTGCTAATATGTTAATGTGAAGTGATGTTAATTTGCTTAGTTTGATGTGTTATTGCAATGTTATGTGCTGTGAATTGTTTTAGTGCTTACAATTAATCCTTTAGAACATTAGAATGAATACTTTCATATATCTAACATAGAATCACAATAAGCAGTCTTCCTATTTTACTTTACAGCATATAGATGGATACTTCGGTTCATAAGAATGAATACTTCACTGCTTACAAATTGAAAAGTTTACAAAATAACAATTTACGTGTATTATACAACATAAATATTCATATTCACAATAAGTTGTCGTCATACTTCTCTTCAAAAGTATTCACACTTTGCACCATAATTGTGTGAATACTTTGCACCATTGATATTAATAGTTCTCTTTATAAGTTTGAATAATATATAGATAGATACTTCAATTAATAAGAATGAGTACTTCACATATTACAAATTGAGAAAAATTTACAATATAACGAATTATTAGCATTATACAACTACATAAATATTCATTTCCTCAATACGTTGTCTTCATCCTTCATTTGATAAGTATTCATCATTTGCAACATGATTGTGTGAATACTTGTCTCTTGTTTTGACGGTTGTGTGAATACTTGTCTCTTCATTTCATAAGTATTCATCATTTCCAGTTGCGTGTGGTCCCTCCTCCTGTCCCTTTCAAGAGACATTAGCGGTCCCCCCACCTATGTTGGTTGTGGTCCCCTACTTTCTTAATACGTGGGGATAGCTAGGCGGTCCCAAAAAAATAACACCAGAAAAAAATGTATAGCCAACTCAAGACCTCTCTTAATAGAATTTTAAAAAATGTATAGCCACCTTGTAATTTGAAACAAGGTGTTTCAAATTCCACTGGAAATGAATTTTAAAAGAGTTTTTG
Source organism: Carex parvula (assembly GCA_025461045.1). Classification (NCBI taxonomy): domain Eukaryota; kingdom Viridiplantae; phylum Streptophyta; class Magnoliopsida; order Poales; family Cyperaceae; genus Carex; species Carex parvula. The sequence goes on from JAJGRW010002296.1 coordinate 8,991, forward strand.
CGTAATACTTTTATGTATCTTGTTTATTTCTGAAAAAATAAATTTTACGAGCATGCAGAAACATTTGATTGATAACATGATCAGACACACCATAAGACATTTTAAATGTGATCTATATGAATTTTAGATTAAATTTAGTTTTATCTTTTTTATTACATATCTAAAAGACAAAAAGAAAGACTACTTTTGATTTAAGGACGTAATTTAGATCTTAATTTAGTTGTATTTGTTTAATTGAAAGCGTAATTTAATTGTATTAGTTTGATTTAAAGAACACAAGTTTGAGTTTATCTGTGAGTTTTGCTAATTTTATCATCACAACCAAACACATTATAAATAAACACACGCGTAATGAGGTTTGATGATTTACAATTACTAATGAGGTTTTAATTGATTAAAAACATAATTAAACATGTCCAAAATTCCAAATTAACTGTAATTGTATTCTAACAAAATTTTATTATGTATATTAGTTGTATGTTTTTATGATTTAGTATAAAGAAATTTACTCACCCATAAAAAAAAAAATTAAAACTTGCTCATAAATTTTAATAATTTTACAATTACAAATATGAACTAAATTAATTACATAATAATAAGATACACCAAACAAGTGAGTAAAATTTTTAAGGTAAATGAAATCTAAATTAATTACATATTGTAAATGAGACCTAGGGACATGCTTCTTCATTTGAACGCCACAAATTTTTAGGGTCTTTTTTACCACAAATAAAATAGTTATAATATGTGAAAGTATAGAGGAAAAGTAAAATTTAATTTTAAAATAGGTTTTTATTTCGTATTATTTCAAGTATTATTTCGAACGCTTTTTTTTTCTCCTATGTTTTTTTTCCATTTTATGTTTTCTTATCTTTATTTTTCATTTTTTTATTGATTTTCACCAATATCTTATATGATCCAAAAAATGTCTATCAAGAATTGAGTTATCAATAGGGAAACAATTGATGCTTATTTGTGATAATGTAAATCGGCTAAGAAACAAATGATTCTGCTATATTATACGATCGATCAATCATCATGATAGTGTGAGAAATATCGAGGACAAAACAAATTATTTGTGAATTGAAAATGAAATTAACAATAAGTCACGTATACAACGTTCCAAGCGAAATAACAAAATTTGTTTAACAAAATAGCCTCGTACAAAATGGATAAGATCAACTCCATTTTCTAATTTCGTCCCTAGATATCAGATATTCGTATTTATTTTTTCGAATACGGATCGGATGTTATGCACTCCATTTTCCTTCCTAATATAAAACCCCTTTTTTGATGTGTTTTCACCGTATCAAAAATTACAATTTCAATTATGCGTCTCATAAAAATTAGTTTTTGATCTAGTGACAAAAAGACACACCCTCTAATATAAAAAGTTATGAATTTGAAACCGATGAAAAAAATCCTTTGTCATAAAACCCTCTCGTTCAAGAAAAAAAAATATTATCAAGCAGCCCTCGCAGATCTTTCTTAAACCGAATAAATATTAAAAAAAAAACTAGAAATGTCTGTCCGACGTGGCATATCATGTCATTTATACAAGCATCTAAGATATTATTTATGTATTAATGAAGTGCCTCACATTTATTTCGGTATTAATGATTTTTATTTCAAATTAAGAATTTTTCAAATATACAAAGGACTTTGCAGGAATATCTATTTTGTATGTTAAGAAAATTTTGAGACAAAATTATGAAATAATAACGAATGTTTTTAATTACTTATGGAAATGAGGTGGGCATTATATATGCAACCCTTATGCAAATGATGATTAAATTATGCAAAACTCGAGTTTTTAATTTTTGTAAGAAATTAACAAAAAAAAATATTAATCGTTATTTTGATAAAAATATAAAAATTTATACATTTTTTTCATATGTTAAATCTTTGTTGAACGTATTGAAAGTTTACAATTCTTTACAATAATAATTTTCATAATGCTGCAAAATATCTTAATTAATTAACGAAATCATTTTATTACCCTTGCGTTTGCTGAATTTTATGACTTATATTATACTTATATGTTTATTTACAAATAATAAAGTAGGAGGAAAGTAAAAGAAATAAAAAAAAACAGTTTAAGCTTAAAATATGTAAGTCTTAAAATATATTTTTTTAGATTTTCTGTGGCAGTGGATTTAGGTGCACATCCGACCGATCACTGATATCGTTGCATTTAAGCTTTGTAGATAGTCTTGTAGAGATACTAAATTAATTCATTTTGCATCATCTTTTACTGTTTGATTTTATGTTAAATTAATTTAAAATTATATTTTCTTCATAAAAATATATTAGTTTGAACAGTTTGAATTTCTTAGTTAAAGTCAATCTGATTGGTTTTAAAATTAAGTTCACTAATTATTTTACTTTTGGGCTTTTTATTACTAATTTAAACACCGGAAAAAAAAATGTAGGCCAATTGTAGGCCTCTCTTAGTAAAAAAAATAATTTTATTTGGCGAGGCTACAATTGACGGACGAGGATAGAGAAATCTCAAAATATCTTGTATGGTTTTCATGTGTAAAAATCAAACTAAACACAAAAAATGTGATACTACAATGTTGTTTGTTATATATGTGCACCAAATTAATGTGAACATTCATGTGAATGAATTATAAACATTAAAAAAAATATATATCACTTAATTCTCAATCTAAAATCTAGCACTTCACCGTCTATCTACCTAGGGTCGTCTATATATCAATAAGATACAAATGATATTTGAAAATAAGGATGGGAGAAAACTAGAAAACGTAATTATTTTTAAGTAAGCGATCTTTGAATAATCAATATGAAATTTAGTTTAAATTCAATATCAGTAGAAATATTACTCTATTTATATTAATAGTTCAAAATAAATTATTGGTGTTATATGTTCAATTTGAATCGATAAATAAACACACATCAAAAGACGTATTCTTTAATTTATGTTATATTTACGAGTTTTATGGTTTTACAATCGCTAAACGAGGTCCTTAATTGATAAAATATGATTAGACACATTTCAAACGAGTTGTAAATAATTCAAC
>JAJGRW010002297.1:0-15328 GCA_025461045.1 Carex parvula
ATTTTTTTGCAGGACATATAATGAATCAAATATCTTTCATAACGGAGGAATCAAAAAAGATGAAACAAAATAAACTCAAAAAGATGATTCCAAGTGGAGAACAAATGGAAGAGAAACGAAAAAATATAGAGAAAGAATTACTTGAAGAAGAACTAGATTAGATCAAGAGGAACTGGATAAAATGAATGAAGATAAACTCGAATCAGATGAAGAGGAATTCAACAAATTGATTGGAAAGAAATATACTCGAAACGAAATAGAGCAACTATTTCTTCTCGCAGAAATAGAAACAAAAGCAGAAATAGAAGAAAAAGAAAAAAACCTTGCTTATGATGAAGATGCTAATCAAAATTCAAAAAAATCAATAAAATCAGAAGAATCAACTGAATCTGATGAATCACAAGAATCAGAAGAATCAACAAAATATGAAGAATCAGAAGAATCAACAAAATATGAAGAATCAGAAGAATCAACAGAATCTGATGAATCACAAGAATCAGAAGAATCAACAAAATATGAAGAATCAGAAGAATCAACAAAATATGAAGAATCAGAAGAATCAACAGAATCTGATGAATCACAAGAATCAGAAGAATCAACAAAATATGAAGAATCAGAAGAATCAACAAAATATGAAGAATCAGAAGAATCAACAAAATATGAAGAATCAGAAGAATCAACAGAATCTGATGAATCACAAGAATCAGAAGAATCAACAAAATATGAAGAATCAGAAGAATCAACAAAATATGAAGAATCAGAAGAATCAACAGAATCTGATGAATCACAAGAATCAGAAGAATCAACAGAATCTGAAGAAGATATACCTTACATGGATAAGGTCGATTCTTATCAAAGAAAAACAGGTTTGACTGACGCTGTTCAAACAGGAATAGGTCAACTCGACGGTATCCCTGTAGCACTTGCGGTTATGGATTTTGAGTTTATCGGAGGAAGTATGGGATCGGTAGTGGGTGAAAAAATAACCCGTCTAATTCAATATGCTACGAGAAAATCCTTACCTCTCATCATTTGTTGTGCTTCTGGAGGAGCTCGTATGCAAGAAGGAAGTTTCAGCTTAATGCAGATGGGTAAAATATCTTCGACTTTATTGAATTTTCAATTCCATGAAAACTTATTTTTAGTGTCACTTCTGACATCGCCTACAACAGGTGGTGTCACAGCCAGTTTTGGAATGCTTGGCGATATAATTATTGGTGAACCAGATGCAACCATTGCATTTGCAGGTAAAAGAGTGATTGAAGAAGTAATGAAGATCGAAGTACCCGAGGGTGTACAGGAAGCTGAATACTTATTGGAAAAGGGCTCGTTGGATTCAATTGTACCGCGTAATCTTTTCAAAGGTGTTCTTAGTGAATTATTGGCGTTCCACGGTATCTTTCATTTTTCTAAAAATAGAGGAGGTTTATGCTAAAAATATTATCTGCATTTCTATTCGATTTATGGAATCGTTTTGTTATATTTTTTATTATGTTTTGCTCATTTTGGTTTGATCCACGATTTTATATCGTGGAACTTGATTCTTTCACGAATAATTTCGAATTGTACATTTTTTTCTATGTGTTCTATAAATTCGTGATAGAGATTTTTCTCTATTTTATAGGATGCATTTTGAAAATGTTCAAATTTCGGGATATTCATTTAGAAAACCAAATTGACCAATATGCTAAGCTCATTCACGGGCTTATGCTAGCCTATACATTAATGTCCATTAACGAAGATGAGTTAATGGAATTAATGTATAGCGGTTTTTTTGTATTCCGATTCATTTTTTTGAGATTTCGTATTGATTTTCAATTCAAAATCTTTTATCGCAGATTTTTGATTATATTGATTCTAATCCTTATTTTCAAGATAATCAAAAACTTTTTTGATAAGTGAGAAAATCTTTTTGAAATGAACTCTGATATGATAAATAATAAGATTTCGAGTATTTTTATATCCCTAAAACTAATAAAGAAGACTCATCTGTCTGGAAAAAAGAATGATTCTTTCTTTTAATGGGTCTTCTCCTTTCTTTGACACTTTCTTTATTTTCATATATTGTATTTATTCTGACCTCGATACTTAAGAAAGCTAAAGCCAACCGATAATATGGGATTTTATCCCGTCTGAGTTCTGATAATAAATGATCTTATATCGTATATTAGAATTCACTAACGTCTTATTTTCTAATGAATAAAGGAGACTCGTATGGAACAAGTTCAAGTTAGAAATAGCAGCTTTTCAGATAAGTTTTATTATTCCGTAATAGTACGTACATGTTTTCAAAAAGACAATTATGATTCTTTGATTCGTTTTTTTCTTTTATGTTCATACAGCGATTTATATATTTATAACCAAGATCAAGAATATAACCTACCCGTTCATCCCAAAATTTTTGAATTGATGATAGGATATCCTATTTTAATTAAAGCATTTCTAGTTTTAAGATTGAAAATCCACGAAAAGGACAAACTTTACAATTTTGTAATAAAAGATATAAAAAAGTATTTTTCTATTGCTCAGAGTGCTTATGATAATAGAAATTCAGAATACCAAAATAATCTTAAGCCAGAGGAGCCAGAGGAGCCAGAGGAACCAGAGGAGCCAGTTGATCCAAAGGATGTATTTGCGCCATTCGGTCATTTATGGACTATGTGTGAAAATTGTGAGACATCCATTTACAAACAATATGCGCAAAAAAACAAATATATTTGTCAACATTGTGGATTTCATTTACAAATGGAGAGTTTCGATCGAATCGAATCTTTTATTGATTCGGGTACTTGGGATTCTATGGATGAGAATATGGTTTCTACTGATCCCTATGAGATTCTTAGAAAAAACCTTGCGTCTGCTTCAAAAGATTCTGAAGAATTTATCGAATCACAAGAAGCAGATGAATTTGATAAAGGAGGGCCGTATGAGAAATCCAAATAACCTCAAAAAGGAATTTATTTTGAGGATCGTCAAGAATTCTCGAAATATGATAAAATCAATCCAATCTCAAGATATGAGATTGATTTTAATAATATCGGTGTATATTTGTATAGGAATAATATTATTAATTATCTTAATTAAGATAATTAATAATATTATTCCTAGATTGAAACCGGTATTTTCGATAATTCAATTGATACTTTCGATGATCCTCTTTATCTTAAAATTGATATTTTCGATAATCCTCTTTATCTTAAATAGCATAATTAAGTTCATTATTTCTATCATCAATATCATGATAGAAATAATGAAATTTATTATTAAATTTCTTTTGAAAATAATTAATAATTATATATATTTTGAAAATAATTATATATATTTTAAATGAAATATTAAGACTTTTAAGATAAAAAGGATTATCGAAAATACACATGCTACATTTCAATTGAAAGAAAAACAAGAAAAATCTTTTCATCAATATAGTACCATACCTGGTATAAGAGAATCTGTAGATGAAATATTACAAATGCAGGTTAAAGAGTGATTGAAGAGATCTATCTCCTTCTATCCAAATCAAATCCTCCATTTGATTTGGATAGAATAAGAAAGTAGTATATGAATCAATCCAAGTTTTTGTGTATACTAGATTCAAATAACTGGCATAATTCTGATTTTTTGATTTTTCCTGATCGGAAAAATCATCCATGAAAAAGAAAGAAAAAAGATAGAAAAATTTGGTTTTTTATGGTCAAAAATTCATTCACTCCTATTATTTCACAAGAAGAAAATAAGGGTTCTGTTGAATTTCAAGTATTCAGTTTCACCAATAAGATACAGAGGCTTACTTCCCATTTAGAATTGCACAAAAAAGATTTTTTATCGGAAAGGGGTCTACGAAAAATTCTGGGAAAACGTAAACGGTTGCTGGCTTATTTGTCAAAGAAAAATCGAGTACGTTATAATAAATTAATTGATCAGTTGAATATTCGAGAGCCACAAACTCGTTAATTTCATTGTTTGAATTTTTTTTAGTAGTATTCGATTTTTCATTTTGATGAGCCTCACTTTGAGGAATTCATGGAATAATGAATTCAGGAAGAAAAGATATGACTGTACCGGTTACAAGAAAAGATATCATGATAGTCAATATGGGTCCTCACCACCCATCAATGCATGGTGTTCTTCGACTGATCCTTACTCTCGATGGTGAAGATGTTATTGATTGTGAACCCATATTGGGCTATTTACACAGAGGAATGGAAAAAATAGCGGAAAACCGAACAATTATACAATATCTACCTTATGTAACACGGTGGGATTATTTAGCTACTATGTTCACAGAGGCAATAACGGTAAATGCACCAGAAAAATTGGAAAATGTTCAAGTACCTCAAAGAGCTAGCTATATCCGAGTTATTATGCTGGAATTGAGCCGTATAGCTTCTCATTTGTTATGGCTTGGACCTTTTATGGCAGATATCGGTGCACAGACTCCTTTCTTCTATATTTTCAGAGAGAGAGAATTGATATACAACCTATTCGAAACCGCCACAGGTATGCGAATGATGCATAATTATTTCCGCATCGGGGGGGTAGCTGCTGATCTACCTTATGGATGGATAGAGAAATGTTTCGATTTCTGCGATTATTTCTTAACAGGAGTTGTTGAATATCAAAAACTGATTACACGGAATCCCATTTTTTTGGAACGAGTGGAAGGAGTGGGCATTATTCGTGGAGAAGAAGCAGTAAATTGGGGTTTATCCGGGCCAATGTTACGAGCTTCTGGAATCCAATGGGATCTTCGTAAAGTTGATAATTATGAGTGTTACAATGAATTCGATTGGGAAATCCAATGGCAAAAAGAAGGAGATTCATTAGCTCGTTATTTAGTACGAATCGGTGAAATGAGGGAATCCATAAAAATGATTCAACAGGCTCTAGAGGGAATTCCTGGAGGACCCTATGAGAATTTAGAAGTCCGACGCTTTGATAGAGCAAAGAATTACGAATGGAATGATTTTGCATATAGATTTATAAGTAAAAAACCTTCACCCAATTTTGAATTGTCGAAACAAGAACTTTATGTGAGAGTGGAAGCCCCAAAAGGGGAATTAGGGATTTATTTGATAGGAGATAATAGTGTTTTCCCCTGGAGATGGAAAATTCGTCCACCCGCTTTTATCAATTTGCAAATTCTTCCTCAGCTAGTTAAAAGAATGAAATTGGCTGATATCATGACGATATTAGGTAGTATAGATATCATTATGGGAGAAGTTGATCGTTGAAATGATAATTGATACGACAGAAGTACAAACTATCAATTCTTTCTCTACATTGGGATTTTTCAAAGAAGTCTATGGACTGATATGGATTGTACCTATTTTGACCCTGATATTGGGAATCACAATAGGGGTACTAGTAATTGTTTGGTTAGAAAGAGAAATATCTGCAGCGATCCAACAGCGTATTGGGCCTGAATATGCTGGTCCGTTGGGAATTCTTCAAGCTATAGCAGATGGGACTAAATTACTTTTGAAAGAGGATCTCCTCCCATCTCGAGGAGATATTCGTCTGTTTAGTGTTGGACCGTCTATAGCAGTCATATCAGTTCTACTAAGCTATTTAGTAATTCCTTTTGAGTATCGTCTTGTTTTAGCTGATCTCGATATAGGTGTTTTTTTATGGATCGCCATTTCAAGTATTGCTCCTATTGGTCTTCTTATGTCAGGATATGGATCGAATAATAAATATTCCTTTTCAGGTGGTCTACGAGCTGCTGCTCAATCTATTAGTTATGAAATACCATTAACTCTATGTGTATTATCAATATCTCTACGTGTGATTCGTTGGAATATGAACTTTTACCTCTTTTTCTTCTAGAAATCAAAGAACAAAAAGAGGTTCAATGTATTAAATAGATATTCTCATTTTTTTATTCAGCATTCAGGTTGATGAGTTAAATCAGATAGTTATATGAGTGAAACAAAACAGCTTATCCATTTGTAGTAAGAAGAAAAAATCTCATTCCCTGTGTACAAGAATCAAGTTGAAGTAAACATAAGCAGCGTAACCTGTTTACCCCAAGATTCCGATTTTTTGATTAGTCATCATATCTTGAAGCGGGTGCAAACAAAAGATCAACTGTATGGAGTTTCTACTACTTTCTTGTATTTATTACTATACCGGCGATCAATCAAAAGTCAGTGGACAGTTAGGAACACCAAGGTACACAAAAGATTAGTAATCGAGATAATGTAAGGTATCAAAAAAGAGGTTTTTCCACATAAAACGAATCATAATAAGGACTTGAAATTGGTAGAAATGATCAAGTAGTACTTCCCTACGATTCCGATCTAGAGTATGCTCCTATTCACTGATTAAAGAAATGACTATCAAGAACGAATTAATCTTTTATTTTTTTTGAAGTACCCTCCCCTGAGACAGAAGAAGAGGAAAAAAGAAATGGAATGCCATATATGGAATGAATAATAAAAAAAAATCTTTCTTTATTCTTTCTTCCATATTCATACATATACAATTCTTATCATGATTCATGAACTAATGCCTAATTCTTTCTATTTATTGATATAACGAGTATTTTATTGAAAGATTCAGTTATTACCGAACAAAGAGAGATTCTCATTATAAAGGATAAGATCAATTCGGAAGCAACTTTTTGATTATTCCAGCAGACAGAATTCCATTGGTCTTGGGACTCTCCGATGTATCTTTATTCTATCTACCCCAAAGAAAGATGCCGATAATACCGAACTAGTCCTTACATTTTTTGTGGCCATAGAGGAGCTGTATGAAGCTGAGGTTTCATGTACGGTTTTGAAATAGCGATGAAAACAGTGATGTTATTTTCGACTATGATTATCTAACAGTTCAAGTACAGTTGATATAGTTGAAGCACAGTCCAAATATGGTTTTTGGGGGTGGAATCTGTGGCGTCAGCCTATAGGCTTTCTAGTTTTTCTAATTTCTTCTCTAGCCGAATGTGAGAGATTGCCCTTTGATTTACCAGAAGCAGAGGAGGAATTAGTAGCAGGTTATCAAACCGAATATTCGGGTATCAAATATGCTCTCTTTTATCTTGCTTCTTACCTAAATCTATTAGTTTCTTCATTATTTGTCACAATTCTTTACTTAGGTGGGTGGAATTTCTCTATTCCGTACATATCTATTCCTGAACTTTTCAGAATAAATAAAATGGTTGGAATTTTTGGAATGACAATTGGTATCTTTATTACATTAGCTAAGGCTTATTTTTTTCTCTTAATTTCTATCACAACAAGATGGACTTTACCGAGGATGAGAATAGACCAGTTATTAAATCTTGGATGGAAATTTCTTTTACCTATTTCTCTAGGTAATCTGTTATTAACAACTTCTTCTCAACTTGTCTCACTATAAATAACAGAATACGATAACAAGATTCTCGATTCATAATCTCTCTCAAACAAGAGAAAGAAACTCCCATTTTCTCATTGATATTTACAATATGTTCCCTATGGTAACTGGGTTCACGAATTATGGTCAACAAACAATACGAGCTGCAAGGTACATTGGTCAAAGTTTCATAATTACCTTATCCCACACAAATCGTTTACCTGTCACTATTCAATATCCTTATGAAAAATCGATCATGTCAGAGCGTTTCCGGGGTCGAATCCACTTTGAATTTGATAAATGTATTGCTTGTGAAGTATGTGTTCGTGTATGCCCGATAGATCTACCCGTTGTTGATTGGAGATTGGAAAGAGATATTAAAAAGAAACAATTGCTTAATTATAGTATTGATTTCGGGGTTTGTATATTTTGCGGTAATTGTGTCGAGTATTGTCCAACAAACTGTTTATCAATGACTGAAGAATATGAACTTTCTACTTATGATCGTCATGAATTGAATTATAATCAAATTGCTTTAGGTCGGTTACCAATCTCCATAATTGGAGATTACACAATTCAAACTGTTATGAATTCGACTCAAATCCAAAGAGACAAAGAGAATTCCTTTGATTCAAGAACGATTACTAATTACTAAGATTTTTTTTGGTTAGTCAGTAACTACAAAGAAAACTAATAACTATTGATTGTCGAAAATATTGAAACTGAGAATCTATTTTTCGTGATGGGATGATTTCGAAATATACCATTTGAACCACTATTCAAACTAGTCTTTTTTCGGATAAAGATTCTATTTACATTAATCCATATTCCCATTTCATTCTATGACAAATGGATCATAAACTATATTATATACAAGAAGAAAAGAGGGTAACCCCTTTTCCTTTCCTGGACCTTTTAGTACGGTCATGATATATTTTAAGTTCTTTGTTTTTTTTTTATACATAATGGATTTACCTGGACCAATACATGATATTCTTGTGGTATTTCTGGGATCAGTTCTTGTATTAGGGGGTCTAGGGGTAGTATTACTTACCAATCCAATTTATTCTGCCTTTTCGTTGGGATTGGTTCTTATTTCTATATCTTTATTCTATATTTCATTGAACTCCTATTTTGTAGCTGCCGCACAGCTCCTTATTTATGTCGGAGCCATAAATGTATTGATCTTATTTGCTGTAATGTTCATGAATGGTTCAGAATATTCCAAAGATTCCTATCTTTGGACCATTGGAGATGCGGTAACTTCACTGGTTTGTACAACTATTCTTTTTTCACTAATGACTACTATCCCAGATACATCATGGTACGGGATTCTTTGGACTACAAGATCAAACCAAATTATAGAACAGGACCTCATAAATAACGTTCAACAAATTGGGATTCATTTAGCAACAGATTTTTTTCTTCCCTTTGAACTCATTTCTATAATTCTTTTAGTTTCCTTGATAGGTGCAATTACTATGGCTCGACAATAATAAATACTTAGAACGATTCCAAATTCTTAGAATTCTCAATTCTAAATAAAAAAACTCTAAATTTTGGTCTAAAACTAAATATAGTTATTTAAGTAAATAGCAATTCAATTGAAAATATTAAGCAATTAAGTTTTATATTCAATTAAAAAAAAATATATAAAATAAGCAAGTATAAAAAAATATGAAATAAAAAAGTAAGTCTAAAATATAAAATAGCAATATAAATAGCAATATTTTGTAAATAAAAATATAGTAAATCAAAATATTTATTTTTTTTTTATAATTAATTATAAATATAAATTTAAGGAGTCAATTAATGATGTTTGAAACACATGCTTTTTTTGAGTGTTTACTTATTCTCTATTGGTCTCTATGGATTAATTACAAGTCGAAACATGGTTAGGGCACTTATGTGCCTTGAACTTGTACTTAATTCCGTTAATATAAATCTTTTAATTTTTTCTGACATGTTTGATAATCGACAATTAAAAGGAGACATTTTATCCATCTTTGTTATAGCTATTGCAGCTGCTGAAGCTGCTATTGGATTAGCAATTGTTTCATCCATTTATCATAACAGAAAATCAACTAGTATTAATCAATCAAATTTATTAAAAAATTAGTTATATTTACCACATAGATAAACTATCCAAAAAGCTTAATTTCTATACTTTACTTTATTTTAAAAAATTTATTAATTGAATTTTTTTTACTGATTCTTTTATTTGTTTTAATAACTTTTTGAATTGAATTATTCTTAGTGAAACAAGAAAAACCAATTCGTGAAAAATTCGCATTTAGTACGTGTAATTCTATTGTTGAGATCAAATATTCTCAATCTTTTTGGCTTTGTTTTTAGTAGATTCCATTATAAAAAATTATTTCAATTTATTGAAAAATTTTAATGAACCACTGCTTCATGCGTGTCTAGAATATAATTGACTCGTTACTACTTTGACCAGATCGAATATTTTTAATTTTCAAAATTCTAATTTAGAAATTCAATGTCACATTCAGTAAAAAATTTATGATACCTGTATAGGATGTACTCAATGTGTGCGAGCTTGTCCTACGGAGGTATTGGAAATGATACCTTGGGATGGATGTAAAGCCCAGCACATTGCCTCCGCACCAAGAACGGAAGATTGGTTAGGTTGTAAAAGATGTGAATCTGCCTGTCCAACAGATTTTTAAGGTATCCGTGTTTATCTAGGGCCTGAAACAACTCGTAGCATGGCTCTAGCTTATTGATACGTTACAAAAAGTTCCACCTGAATCATTTGATTCCTATTTACCGAAAAAATCCGTACTCGATGAAAGCTATAATCTCGAGCACGGGTTTCTCTGGTCAAAATGTATTTCACTCTTAATCATTCATGAATTTTTTTCCTTGGTTAACAATACTTGTTGTTTTCCCATATTTGCAGGTTCTTTTATTTTCTTTTTCCTTACAAAGGGAACAAGATCTATCGATGGTATACTCTATGTATATGTTTACTAGAACTTATTCTAACAGCTTATGTATTTTTTTTTTATTTCCAATTTGATGATAAATTAATCCAACTTACAGAAAATCTTAAATGGATAGATATTTTGATTTCCAGTGGAGATTGGGAGTTGATGGGCTTTCCATAGAACTTATTTTATTCACAGGCTTTATACTACTTTAGCCAGTTAGCAGCTTGGCCAATTACTCGAAATTGCCAATTGTTTTATTTTCTAATGGTAGCATGTATGTGGTCAAATGGGAATTATTTTTCTCAAGACCTTTTACTTTTCTTTATTAGTGGGAACTAGAATTAATTCCCATTTCCTTACTTGTATCCATGTGGGGGGGTAAGAACGTCTTTACTCGGCTACTAAATTCATTTTATACACAGCAGGAGATCTATCTTTTTATTAACTGGAGTTCTAGGTATGGGGTTGTATGCTTCCAATAAACCAGTACTAGATTTGAAAGATTAATTAATCAATCATATCCTATCGATTAGAAATCACATTTTATATCGGCTTTCTTATTGCATATGCTATCAAATTGCCAATTAGACCCTTGCATACATGGTTACCAGATACCACGGAGAAGCACATTATAGTACATGTATGCTCTTAGCTGGTATTTTATTGAAATGGGAGCATATGGATTAATTCGGATTAATATGGAATGATTACCCCAATGCTCATTCTATATTTTCTCCTTGGTTGGTAATAAGAGGAACGATACAAATTATTTAGGGAGCTTCAACTTCTCTTGGTCACGCAATTTAAAAAAGAGAATAGCATATTCTTCTGTATCTCATATGGGTTTTATAGCTATAGGAATGGGTTCTATACCGACATAGGACTAAATGGAGCTATTTTACAAATGCTTTTCTCATGGATTTATTGGTGCTGCGTTGTTTTTCTTGGTAGGGACGAGTTGTGATAGAATTCATTTTTTTTATCTTGAAGAAATGGAGGGTATATCTATCTCAATGCCTAAATATTTGCTTTGTTCAGTAGTTTTCGACGGCTTCTTTTGCATTACCAGGGATGAGCGGTTTTATTGCAGAATTTTAGTATTCATGGGACTTATTATTAGTCAAAAATATTTTTTAATACCAAAAATCATAACTACTTTCGTATGGCTGTTGGAATAATATTAACCCCAATTTATTTTTTATCTATATTACGTCAGATTGTTCTATGGCTACAAGTGTATGTCATATTTCAAACTCGAATTTTTTGATTCGGATTCTGGATCACGAGAAGTCTTTCTTCAACCTGTCTTTTTTTTACCAATAATAGGAATTGGTATTTATCCTGATTTTCTTTTATATATCCATTGAGAGAGTGCAAACTATCTTGTCTAATTATATCCATAGATAGTATTTATTCATTTTGGAATAAAATTGAAGCTTCTATCTATAATAAAAATAAAATAGAATTTTTCTATTGAAATTTTATAATTATAAAGATTTTTTCGTTTTATTCTAAACGAACGAAATTCTAATCCGAGAAGATATGTTGAGTTTTTGAGAATTCTTTAAATTCTCAAAACTCAATATAAAGATTTTTTTATGATATATGTTTTTTATATTATATAAAAAAATCTTTTTTCTTTTAGTTTTTCCTTAATTAATTCCTATAGATATAGATATGGGTCTGTTTTTCTGAATATAAAATTTCAATTTTTATATAAATCTGAATGAACCGTAGTATGTAAACCTATTCCTAAAAGATTGATACCAAAGTAAGATATCCAAATAATAAGAAATCCAATAGAAGCTATAAACGCAGAATTTTTACCTTACAATTTTGATCATTCTAATATGCAAATAAATTGCAAATATAATCCAAGTTATAAATGCCCAAGTTCTTTTGGATCCCAATTCCAATAGGATCCCCAAGCTTCATTAGCCCATACCTCCACAAAGAATACCTAAGGTTAAAAGGATAAATCCGAAACTAATAACACGATAACTCCAATAATCCAAACGCTCATTAATTCATATTTGTAATAGTTTGGAGATAAAGCAAAGGAGTTTTTTTCAAAATATTTATCTTTTCTTTCCAATAATGAATTTGGCCGTTTGGAACGGAATGACGTAATTTCTCAAAATTAATCTTTTTCTGACATGTAAGAGTTAAAAGAGCAACTGAATAAAGATCCGCATAAAAGAGCTCCATAACTCAACAACATCATATTACATGCATCATTAACCACTGAGATTGTAGTGCAGGTGCTAATATTGTGGACTTATGCATTCTGCTGAGAGACAGAAACCTGATGTGGCAAAACCTTGAGTCAAAATGGTACTTGGTGTAGTTATTGTGTTTAACTCATTTTGATGATTCTGAGTCTTTGGACCATATGAATAACACAAAAACTACATGAAAGAAAGATTAAAGACTCATATAAATTACTTAATGGAAAGTACCCTGAATAAATCCAACGAAAAATTAATAATTCAGTTGTAGATAAAAAAATAATAATCATCCCTTTTTCTAAGGAATTACGTAATTCAACAATTTCGCCAAATAATAAGGTAATCAAATAATTATAATGACAATTGAAATAATGAAAAAGATATATGAGTTAATATGTTTCTATTTAGAAATATCTAAAAGAATTCTACTTACAGGATTTTGAATTTTCAATATATTTTAACATATAAAGCCATGCCGCCACTCGGATTCGAACCAAGAAGTTAGTTTCAAACTTCGATTAAGAAGCTGGTTTGAAACATTTACCACAAAGAAAGCTTTACTAAATATCACTAATAAATACAATACTAGTAGTAAGAGCAAAAGCTAACTGCTGTTTACACAGTGTGTCCACGTATTGTACCACACTGCAGAAGGCGCAGATACTGCTCACCTTTCAACAGTAAGCAATGGTAATAAATACTCCAATCCACTGCTCAGAGGAGCGTCTGCTCTAGTCTAGCGTACTGCTGCTACTTTTGTTAAGCAGAATCGTCAGACACTGAAAAAAATTGTCTTGCAAGCTCAGCAATGTGTGAACACAACATATTGGCAGTTTATACCAATCATATCTACCTTGGTCCACCATAGCATAGCGGCTTATTTTAAATTCTAATTGAATCTAAGAAGTTGTAAAGATTCCAACATTCTATTCGGACTCGAACCCTATGTTCGTTACTGCTAAGAACAGCATGTCTCCTAATTTTAATAGGAAACATGGTAACTTGAATTTAAAATTCAAGTTGAATTCATAAGAAGTTGTCAAGATTCAAAAATTCAATATTGAACTAAGAATTTTGAAAATCAATTAAAGATTCTCATTACATTAATAAATAAATTTTATACATCACATATTAATTTTTGATAATAAATTTTGAATTTAGAATTTTCAATATATTTGAACATGTATATAGTCATGCCGCCACTCGGACTCGAACGAGATACGTTATGTACTGCTTCTAGAGCAGCGGTCTACCAATTTCACCATGGCGCTTATTTTCAATAATAATGGAATTCATGATTAATTGTCAAGATTCAAAATTCTAAGAAACTTGAGAATCAATAAAGAAGATTTGTTTATCTTATTGATTATTTAGAAAAAATCCTGCTTCTTTTACATATAGTACTGCCATTTTTCATTTTTTCATTTTTTTGTATTTTCTTATTTTTATTAAGAATGATAAGAATAAAATTTTTTATTCTTCATATTATTATGAATATCTTAGTACTTCTAGAAATAAGAAAAATAATGCAAAATGGTAAAAATTTAACTATTTAAAAAATATTATAAAAATTTCTATAAAAATAGAATATAAGGGAATATATAAATCTCAATTTATATTGATTGAAGTCCTAATAAACTTTTCACAATAGAAAAAAGAAAAGATTTTCTTATATTGTGAAAAATTCATTAATTAAGTACTTAAAATTCTAAAATTCCGTCTTAGGAAAAAACTAAACTATTATATACAATAATTTATTATTCTAATTAGAGTGTATCCTAATCAAAATTTTACTAAAAAAAAAAATAATTCAAAAAATAAGAGATTGAAATTAATATGAATCAGTTATTTCAAAGCTAGTTCTCTAATCTATAGCATTTAATCTATATCTATTCTGTAAAAACCAAAAGTTCTTTTATTGGTTTTTTTTCAATAAAACTTTTTGAATTTCCAATAGAAAGTGATTTTACTAAAGAACAGGTTTTTACTACAGTTAAATATGCTTTTTTTCTCCAGATATTTCTACGAATACGTTTTTTGACATAGAAGTACGTTTTTTTGGAACTGCATTGAAAGGAAGTTTTTATTTTTTTTATGTGAAAGACATTTGTTCAAAAGAAAGAATTAAGAATTATTTATTATATCATTTTTTATATTTCCTAATATAAATAAAATATCTAAGCTAATAGGAAAAAACTCTTCGATATTTTTTGATTTAACTTTCAAAAAATAATAAAAATGTATTTTCATTTATCTTATTAGGTATTTAAATGAAAGAAAAGGAGCATAAAATAATAAAAAAACAATGGAGAATCTTAGGAGAATCTTATTGAAGTTAAGAATAATATATTTATATATAACTTGAGTAAAAAGAAAAGACTATTGAATTCTTTCAATAAAACTTTATTATATATTTTAATTTTATCTAATACTAATATTTTTCTAATACTAATATTACTCAACTATAAGATATTTAGTTATCTATTGAACTACAGAGAAGATTTCCTTCTATACTTCTATAGAATATATGTGTTTCAATAGTTTCAATTTCCATATGTTTTCAATTAGAAATAAAAGATTTCTAACATTTTTAAATATCTATTTATTAAATGTGTATTAATGAAAAAAAAGAAGATTAAAAAAAAGAAAGTACAAAAGATAAATAAAAGAATAAATAAGATGAGACTCTCCCATTTCCTATATACCTAATTCCTTCTCCTATAAAAAACTTGTAATACCAATTCCATTGGAATTCCATCAACTATATGTCTATCAAAAAATTCAGTGAACTTGCTATCTTCTTATACC
>JAJGRW010002298.1:0-5000 GCA_025461045.1 Carex parvula
TTCAAGCCAAGTATTCAT
The DNA here is from genome assembly GCA_025461045.1 of Carex parvula. Taxonomy (NCBI): domain Eukaryota; kingdom Viridiplantae; phylum Streptophyta; class Magnoliopsida; order Poales; family Cyperaceae; genus Carex; species Carex parvula. The sequence continues at coordinate 19 of JAJGRW010002298.1, forward strand.
ATGCACTTGGGAAATTGAAAATTGAAAATTGATATTTCAAAAAAAAATTCCAAGTTCAAAATTTCGGAATATTGAAAAAACATGAAATCGGAAAAAATTTGAAGTTACACAGAAAACGGGGGAAAAATCAGTGAAGCGGGCGCTGTGCGTCGGTGTCCCCCAAGGGTTGTACATGCCCCGTCGGTGCTGCTGGTGCTTTGAAAAAAATTTGGAGTTACACAAAAAAACGGGGAAAAAACCAGTGAAGCGGGCACTGTGCGTCGGTGCTCTGCGTCGGTGTTGCCATGTACATGCCACCGTCGGTGCTGCTGGCGCTCTGCGTCGGCGCCCAGCGTCGGTGCTGCTGGCGCGTGCGTCGGTTTTCCATGTACATGCCCCGTCGGTGCTTCCGTCGGTTTTGCTGGCGCCCACGTCGGTTGCTTCCGTCGGTGCAGCTGGCGGCCAGCGTCGGTGCTTCTCGTCGGTTGCTGCAGGCGCCCAGCGTCGGTGCTGCTGGTGCCAAACGCGGTGCTGCGCGCGATTTGAAAAAAATTTGAAATTGAAAAAAATTTGAATTTTAGAAAAAAATTTGAAATTTGAAAAAAATTTGAAATTTGAAAAAATTTGGAAAATTTGAAAAAAATTTGAAATTTGAAAAAAACTTTGAACATTTAAAAAAAATTTGTAATTTTGGAAAAAAATTTGAATTTTGAAAAAATTTGAATTTTGAAAAAAATTTGAATTTTGGAAAACTTTGACTTTTGAAAAAAATTTGACATTTTGAAAAAAATTGAATTTTGAAAAAATTTTGGAATTGTTGAAAAACAATTTGAATTTTGAAAAAAGTTTGAAATTGTTGAAAAAAATGATGAACGTAACAATCGGCTGGATCGAGGGCAAGCTTGCGTTGGAAAACGGGGTGACAATCACGTAAAAAAAGCGGGTGGAACACACATGTTTTGACATGGGGGATTTTCAGGGGTGGTAACCCTGTGCATGGCTAGAGCCAAAAATTGCATATTCCCTATTAGGGGGGCAAGATTTCAAAAGGGGTGCCCCCTCATGTACACGCCGGTGGTTGTACATGCCCCCGTCGGTGCTGTCCGTCGGTGCTGCTGGCGCTCTGCGTCGGTACTGCTGGCGCCCAGCGTCGGTGTTCCCATGTACATGCCCAAGGGTGTACATGCCACGTCGGTGCCCCGTCGGTGCGCCGTCGGTGCGCCGTCGGTGCCCCGTCGGTTCCCCGTCGGTGCCCCGTCGGTGCTGCGGGCGCTTTGCGTCGGTTGCCTTGAAAAAAAAATTGAAAAGGGGGTGGCCACCATGTACATGCCCAAGGGTGTACATGCCCCCGTCGGTGCCTTTCGTCGGTGCCTTCCCTTGCCTTCCTCGGGGTACATGCCCCCCGTCGGGGCTGTCCGTCGGTGCTGCTGGCGCCCAGCGTCGGTGTTCCATGTACATGCCCAAGGGTGTACATGCCCGTCGGTGCCCCGTCGGTGCTGCGGGGCGCTTTGCGTCGGTGCCTTGAAAAAAAAATTGAAAAGGGGGTGCCACCATGTACATGCCCAAGGGTGTACATGCCCCGTCGGTGCCTTCCGTCGGGTACATGCCCCCGTCGGTGCTGTCCGTCGGTGCTGCTGGCGCTCTGCGTCGGTGCTGCTGTCGCCCAGCGTCAGTGTTCCCATGTACATGCCCAAGGGCGTACATGCCCCGTCGGTGCGCCGTCGGTGCCCCGTCGGTGCCCCGTCGGTGCTGCGGGCGCTTTGCGTCGGTGCCTTGAAAAAATAATTGAAAAGGGGTGGCCACCATGTACATGCCCAAGGGCGTAGATGCCCCCGTCGGTGCCTTTCGTCGGTGCCTTCCGTCGGTGCCTTCCGTCGGGGTACATGCCCCCGTCGGTGCTGTCGGTCGGTGCTGCTGGCGCTCTGCGTCGGTGCTGCGGGCGCCCAGCGTCGGTGTTCCCATGTACATGCCCCCGTCGGTGCTCCTGTCGGTTCTGCTGGCGCCCAGCGTCGGTGCTTCCGTCGGTGCTGCGGGCGATTTGAAAAAATTTGAATTTGAAAAAATTTGAAATTTGAAAAAAATTTGAAATTTGAAAAAATTGAATTTTGAAAAAAATTTGAAAAAAATTTGAATTTTGAAAAAAATTTGAAATTTGAAAAAAATTTGAATTTAAAAAAAAATTTGAATTTTGAAAAAAATTTGAACGTAAAATCGGTGGATCGGGGCAACTTGCGTTGAAAACGGGTGAAATCACGTAAAAAAGCGGTGGAACACCAATGTTTTGACATGGGGGATTTTCAGGGGGTGGTAACCCTGGGCATGGCTAGAGCCAAAAAATGCATATTCCCTATTAGGGGGGCAAGATTTTCAAAAGGGGTGCCCCCTCATGTACACGCCGGTGGTGTACATGCCCCCGTCGGTGCTGTCCGTCGGTGCTGCTGGCGCTCTGCGTCGGTGCTGCTGGCGCCCAGCGTCGGTGTTCCCATGTACATGCCCAAGGGTGTACATGCCCCGTCGGTGCGCCGTCGGTGCGCCGTCGGTGCGCCGTCGGTGCCCCGTCGGTGCCCCGTCGGTGCCCCGTCGGTGCCCCGTCGGTGCTGCGGGCGCTTTGCGTCGGTGCCTTGAAAAAAAAATTGGAAAGGGGGTGGCCACCATGTACATGCCCAAGGGTGTACATGCCCCCGTCGGTGCCTTTCGTCGGTGCCTTCCGTCGGGGTACATGCCCCCGTCGGGGCTGTCTGTCGGTGCTGCTGGCGCCCAGCGTCGGTGTTCCCATGTACATGCCCAAGGGTGTACATGCCCCGTCGGTGCCCCGTCGGTGCCCCGTCGGTGCCCCGTCGGTGCTGCGGGCGCTTTGCGTCGGTGCCTTGAAAAAAAAATTGAAAAGGGGGTGGCCACCATGTACATGCCCAAGGGTGTACATGCCCCGTCGGTGCCTTCCGTCGGTGCTGCTGGCGCTCTGCGTCGGTGCTGCTGTCGCCCAGCGTCAGTGTTCCCATGTACATGCCCAAGGGTGTACATGCCCCCGTCGGTGCTCCCGTCGGTTCTGCTGGCGCCCAGCGTCGGTGCTTCCGTCGGTTTGCCCCATGTACTTGCCCCCGTCGGTGCCTTCCGTCGGTGTTGCTGGCCCTCAGCGTCGGTGCTGCTGGCGCAATACGTCAGTGCTTTGCGTCGGTGCTGCCATGTACATGCCCAAGTGGTGTACACGGGCGTGCGTCGGTGCCTTCCGTCGGTGTACATGCCCCCGTCGGTGCCTTCCGTCGGTGCTGCTGGCCCTCAGCGTCGGTGCTGCTGGCCCTCAGCGTCAGCGCATCCACGTAAAATGGGGGGGAACCTTGGGGATTTCCAGGGGGTGGTAACCCTGGGCGTGGCTGGAGGGTAAAAATGCATATTCCCTATTAGGGGTAGGAGAATTTTGGAATGGGCGCCCCCCTCATGTACACGCCGGTGGTGTACATGGCCCGTATGTACATGCCAAGCGGTGTACATGGCCCGAAAAGCACCGACAAAACACGGACCAAGCGAGGGAAAAACACGAACCAAGGCGGCTTAAAAACGACCCGAACAGACCCGAAACACGGACCAAGGCGGCTTAAAAATGACCCGAACAGACCTGAACAAGGCGGCTTAAAAATGACCCGAACAGACCCGAAACACGGAACAAGGCGGCTTAAAAATGACCCGAACAGACCCGAAACACGGAACAAGGCGGCTTAAAATGACCCGAACAGACCCGAAACACGGACCAAGGCGGCTTAAAAATGACCCGAACAGACCCGAAACACGGACCAAGGCGGCTTAAAAATGACCCGAACAGACCCGAAACACGGACCAAGGCGGCTTAAAAATGACCCGAATAGACCCGAACAAGGCGGCTTAAAAATGACCCGAACAAGGTGGCTTAAAAATGACCCGAACAGACCCGAAACACGGAACAAGGCGGCTTAAAAATGACCCGAACAGCCCCGAAACACGGACCAAGGGGGCTTAAAAATGACCCGAACAGACCCGAAACACAGACCAAGGCGGCTGAAAAACACGGATTGAGCGGTGGAAAAACATGGAACAAGCGGTGGGAAAAACACGGACCAAGCGGGGGAAAAACACGGACCAAGGCGGCTTAAAAATGACCCGAACAGACCCGAAACACGAAAAAACACGGACCGAGCGGCTGAAAAAGGACTAAGGCGGCTTAAAAATGACCCGAACAAACACGAAACACGGACCGAGCGGCTGAAAAATGACCAAGGCGGCTTAAAAATGACCCGAACAGACCCGAAACACGGACCAAGGCGGCTTAAAAATGACCCGAACAGACCCGAAACACGGACCAAGGCGGCTTAAAAATGACCCGAATAGACCCGAACAAGGCGGCTTAAAAATGACCCGAACAAGGTGGCTTAAAAATGACCCGAACAGACCCGAAACACGGAACAAGGCGGCTTAAAAATGACCCGAACAGACCCGAAACACGGACCAAGGCGGCTTAAAAATGACCCGAACAGACCCGAAACACAGACCAAGGCGGCTGAAAAACACGGATTGAGCGGTGGAAAAACACGGACCAAGCGGTGGGAAAAACACGGACCAAGCGGGGGAAAAACACGGACCAAGGCGGCTTAAAAATGACCCGAACAGACCCGAAACACGAAAAACACGGACCGAGCGGCTGAAAAAAGGACTAAGGCGGCTTAAAAATGACCCGAACAAACACGAAACACGGACCGAGCGGCTGAAGAATGACCAAGGCGGCTTAAAAATGACCCGAACAGACCCGAAACACGGACCAAGGCGGCTTAAAAATGACCCGAAAGACCCAAAACACAGATTAAGCGGGGCGTCTAAGCGTGGGACGCCCCGCAGAAACATGGTTGAGCGGGGCGTCTAAGCGTGGAGACGCCCCGCACAACCGTGTTTGAGCGGGGCGTCTAAGCGTGGAGACGTCCCTGCAAAACACGCTAGCGGGGCGTCAAAGTGTGGAGACGCCCCGCGCAAAACGCGGT
>JAJGRW010002299.1:0-143873 GCA_025461045.1 Carex parvula
TAAATGGGTGGGGTGCCGTATCATGACTAGTCACGCTGTGATTTGGGTCAGATTTATACGTGATGTGCCGTGATCAAATTTGGAAGGATGGTCACGACACGTTAGTGACGCTGTGACTGGTCAAGTTTTGTTACGTTTAACTATTTTTTCATTAATTAAGTTAGTTTATTCAAGATTCACCAAATCAAGATCTGACTGTCCTAATTACATGTGACTCACATGATCACGTGCCGTGTCATGACTAAATTTTTCGTGTGACGTGTCATACCAAATTTTTAAAAGATAGTCACGGCACAAAACATGCGAGTCACACCATATGACCAGCTCACGTGCTGTGATGGAAACGTACCATGCCGTGACATATCCGATCACACTGTGACTTTTTTAGATCTCTGATGCCACTATTTCACATGCCACTGCTGAGAGGTGTATCCTGGCAGTGCATCAATTAATTTTTACAATCTATCAACATGCATACAAGCCAACCTGTGTAACATCCTAATTTTCATATATTTGGAAATTTTATTTGATATAAATTGAAACACGTAATTGAAATTCTTTTATAGTATCGTCGTAACTTGTGAAAATTTATTTTAAATTTTTATGAATTGAGATGAGCAACTATTTCAAAGTTACTTGATTGTATAGTCATTTTGTGATTAGATAGATTTCCTATTAGCTTTGAAATATTTTTAGAATTTACTTGGCAACCTGTTTATTAGAATTTAGATTTATTTAACAGTTAATTAGAAAGTAGTATGTTATAAATTTATTTTAATACTTAAATAAAAAGGGGAGCTGTTCACTAATCAACTAATTATTAAGTAATAAGATAACTAAAAGAATTTTCTTTTAAGATTAAAATGTGTATGTGAGGGACACCTGTTAGCCATCTTGACTGCCATTTCACCTAACTCTATTAATTTACATATGCCACTGAAATTTTTCTTTCCAAAGCTTGAGGATTAAATATGAAAAGAAATAGATTGTTGAACTTATTTAATTCTAAGCTGAAATTTTTCTTTCCAAAGATTGAGGATTAAATATGAAAAAAAAAATAGATTGTTGAACTTATTTAATTCTAAGCTGAAATTTTTCTTTCCAATGCTTGAGGATTAAATATGAAAAGAAATAGATTGTTGAACTTAATTAATTCTAAGCTAAATTTTTTCTTTCCAAAGCTTGAGGATTAAATATGAGAAAAAAAAATAGATTGCTGAACTTATTTAATTCTAAGGTGAAATTTTTTTCCAAAGCTTGAGGATTAAAAATATGAAAAGAAATAGATTGTTGAACTTATTTAATTCTAAAATCAAATATGTATTAACTTTTCAAAATTGGAATAATGGAGAGAGACTATCTGTATTAACTATTTTATGTTATATTGTTTTTTTACTGTTTATCCTATATATTATTAGTTCATTTGAATACAAATTTATTTAAAAAAAAGACCCTAATCATATAAAATAGAATATAAAAAACAATACACTAATTAAGTAACATCGTCAAACATTACAGTCACATTACGATCAATATATGAAAAAATATATATAAACATGTCAAAAAAATATAACACAACAGTTAATATGTTATGAAATCTAAATTTCATATTGATTTTTAATTTGTAGTTTTTTATCGCAGATTTTTTATTATATTGTTTACTGCAAATAAAAAAAATAAACAAAATATCCCTACCACTGGTTTTTCCAGCGGTAGTCTTCCGAAGACAACGGTTGTTTTTTCCAATGCTAATCTAAGAAGGTAATTTTACAAAATGTGAGAACATATTTGTAAATTTTTTTCTTTAGAATATCAATATGTATACAAATTTTGGCTTGTCGGCCCACAAGTTTTAAAATTGAACCAAAATACATTTTTTTATTTTAGACCCAAGCTGCAGCGTGAAGTCTTAAACAGATTGTTGTGCAATTAGCGTCTCTCCATTTAAATCTCCCTGACACGTGTCAGTCAACTATCCTACGTGTCAGGTCCCCCCACCAAATTCAACCCTTAGCTAGTAGCTTCTTTCTTTCGTTCGATTTCTACAAACCATTTTCTTCAGTTCCGGATAAGTACTTGCTACTATTTTTCCATCAGTATCAATTTTGCAATAAAAAAGAAAAATTAATGTCAGGTGCGCAAGGAGCACAACCAAAAGGGTCTTTCACCGCCACCACCTACCACACTGCACCCGGTGATGCCACAGAAGATCCACTGAGGATGGCTATAAGGTCTGACAAGGACGAGCCGGGGTGCTGGTCAACTAGTTGGAGGATAAGGTCAAGGATGCAGCTGGCTTGGGTGGGCCCGTCTTTGGTGCCGGAGCAGATGATGGTAAACCCGATCTCGGTGTTGCCGGTACCGGCTAGACCGCAAATTTCATCTATATATGCAATGGAATCAGTTAGGAAGAAGGCAAGGGATATATTCTATATGTTGATTATAGAGTAAAAAAGAGGTGTATTAAATAACTTTTGGCAAATCAAACTTTGTCCTTTGTGTTTTCTTTTTGTTTACTAATAATTTCTTAATTCAAGAGCCGCTAAAAAAATGACCGACTGGTTAATTAGAGTACATGAATTTATGAACTTTTTGAATTTGATTAGCGACGAAGAGGAAAAGAGCGTGATAATGGGACGTGTGATGTGCACGACTTTAATAAAGGAAGGCAACTGGACAATACATATATGCACTTCAAGAAAAATATTAGAAATGAAAATATCTTTTAACAAAAATGTTTTATTGGTCCAAGCTTTTTTTTCTTTTGCTTTCATTCTTTTCCGAATCCTCTTTCTTTATATTATTTTTTGATTAAACCAACTCTCTTTGTTGTAGATCCCCCACTTTGTGTACCAAATGGTGTCTCCATCCTCCTTTAAATTTTGTTCCCTGAGCTCTCTTTTGAATTTCGACTTGCTTCTATCAACTTTTATCTTTTTTATAAAATTTTGTTATAAATTTTATTATTAATTATCAACTTTTAATCAATTTAGGCGTCAATTCTAAATTTTTTATGTATCAACTTTTTGTTATCTATAAATAAACATATACATAAAATATTGACAATTATCAATACTTAATTTGTAGTGTATCAACTATGTATTTAAAGATAAACAACTTGATATTATTAAAGTATTCGTTCTGGTAAAATAAAGACAAAATATACAAAAAAATAAAATTAAAAGTGGGCCAATCTATAAAAGGTCCTAATCATTGTTGCTCGGTCCAAGTCAATGTTTTTTAGCTGCCCCAACTATCATTTCATTTTATTTTACTTAAAAGCAATATTAACATGAAATTTCTCGTGTTACATATTAAGAAATGATTGGTCCGCATAAAGACAAAATAATCTTATCTTGGACTTGTTATGTATATTATATTATTGAATAATTATTTTAGTACCCACAGTTGAGTACCTGCACTTAATTCATTCCCAATTAACTGCCATAACTGTAAGCGGTCCCCACAACTACCAATTAACTAATTTACATACTTTCCAGTTTGAATTTTAAATTTCCCTTTCTCTCCGTTTCTTCCTTTTTCGAAGCTTCCGCGATTTTGAGAAGATTTTAGATCGATTTCGAGGCGATTTCGAGGCGATTTGGAGACGATCGTCTAGCGATTTTGAAACTGGAAGCAGGGATTTTTCAAAAAAAAGTGCGGGTACGGTTATTTAAGGAAAATTCATATATCATATATGTAGTTCATTATATAGATATAAATACTTGTATTGTATAGGTATAAATACTTCACAATGTTTACTATACTTGTAAAATAAAATTACAGTGTTGGAACGATTGTGTGGTCCCCTAATGCGGGTACGACGCGAGAATTTTCATATATGTAGTTCATTGTATAGATATAAATACTTGTCTTGTATAGATATAAATACTTCAAAATGTTACTATTAATACTTGTAAAATAAAATTACAGTTTTAGAACGGTTGTGTGGTCCCCTAGTGCGGGTACCACGTGAGAATTTTTCAAAAAAGGTGCGGGTACGGTTATTTAAGGAAAATTCATATATCATACACTACTAGAATATGACGTTTTCTGCAAGGGCAGCACTTGTTTTAGTAAGGGTAGGAAAGCCCATGCAAAAGAAACGGCATTTCTAGATTCATAAAGCTTGTTGCAAGGGTATCCATGCAAATTGTATCGCATGCAAATGTTTGATGTGCACGCATGCAAATGTTTTCTAGATGCCCTTGCAAATACAATTTTGAAGGTCCATATAATATATTTAATGGAGGCCCATGCAACAATCTCAACCCAAAGCCCTTGCAAAGACTTAACCGAAGGTCAATATTAATTTCAATTGGGAGGTCCTTGCAACAACTCAACCCCATGCCCTTGCAAATACTTAACCGAAGGTCAGATATTATATTTAATTGGAGGTCCTTGCAACAACTCAACCCCATGCCCTTGCAAATACATTATGAGAATCAGATATTATATTTAATTAGAGGCTCATGCAACAACTCAATCCCATGCCCTTGCAAATACTTAACCGAAGATCAGATACTATATTTAATTGGAGGTCCTTGCAACAACTCAACCCCATGCCCTTGCAAATACTTAACCACATGTTAAATATTATATTTAATTGGAGGTCCTTGCAATAACTCAACTCCATGCCCTTGCAAATACTCTGGACTGTCGAATCTAATTTTGATTATAGATAATAGCATTTCTGTTTATTTTATATCTCCTTTTGAATGATAAATTTTATTATAAATCACAACAACATAAAATAATAACCACCACTAATTTTGATTATAGATAAAATAAATACTTAGAATATGAGTTTCTGGTACTGATATGATAACTTTATCTATCATTTTAGCAAATATAACTATCACCAAATCAAAATGATAAATACATTCAAATAAAACTCAATGAGCAATCAAGATTTGTTTAGAAAGCAAAAGAATTTCAAATCCTGAGTTGCTTATCTAGCCTCAGTACACCATAGTGGATTGTTTCAGCTGAACAAAATCTGTCCAAAACATTCGACCTTCAAAAACAAGAAAGACACTTTCAAGATGATAAAAGCTCAAGCAGAATCAGTTTTGAGGCTCGCTGTTCCATGACATCTTTCCTTCTTATAGCGAGACTGGTCAGGATCGAAACCTCCTTCGACGGCTCCATAAACGACCTAGGAAGGTGTCATGGCTATGCAGTCTTTGTTGTTAAATGGTTTTTCTGATGCCACCTAAATCAAAGTACAACATTAGTAATTTGTTTAATAAGGAATGAAATTTTCAGTTTGCATGATGCTTCACACAGTTAATTTCATGAAGAAAACACAGAAATTGAAGAAAAGAAGAAAGCAAACCTAAAACCAGAAACCGTTTAAAAAAAACTGATCATTTTATGTAAATGCATTGATCAGTTATTCAGATATTAAAACTTCTTCTCATTCTGTATATAGAAAATAAAACAGCTTGAAGGAAACTTAATGAAATCCAATTGAAATGAGAATTACAGCTCAACAAGCAGACCAGAAGTAAAAGCTTATAGTTACCAGTATCTAAAGACGGCTTGGTTTTAAACTAGGCCAAACAAGGGAAATGAAGGAACCAGTATCTAAAGACAACTTGGTTTTAAACTAGGCCAAACAAGAGAAATGAAGGAACCAGGATATGACAACAGAACACTCAATTTTACAAACTGACCCTTGTAAATTTTATTATATTCACTATATGCTTACTAGTCTTTTTATAACAGGAAACAAATACATCACTGTGATTCACTATCATGCTGAGGTTTTTGAAGAAAATATGCAAACAGGTCCTATAGAATGACAGATTGATGTGACATTCATGCATTCAGTTCAACAGGAAATTGTCATTCAGAGCAAAGAGACAAAAGGATAAAAGAAAGAAAACAAACACTAAATGAAATAAAATGCAATCAGACTTGTATTAGTGTGCATATTATATCTGACGAAATTGCAGTTTAAGATTTGGATGCGTGATATGTGAAATGGAAATGGAAAGAGACTTGTATTAGTGTGCAATCAGACTTGTATTAGTGTGCAAAGAGACAAAAGACTTCATATGATTCATTTTTTTTTATGGAAATGGAAAGCTTGAAGCAATATAATTCTTCCATGCGTTAAGTTATTTTTTATTTTTTATTCAATTAGTACCTTATTAAGAGAATTGAGGTAATCCACGGTCCCTTTCTCTGTTGGTCAGAAAAGTTTGTTTGTCCATCTCAATGTTCAGCAAACCCCTTCATGAACAAATTTTTTAATTATTTTATCCATTCATCTTAATGTTCGACGAACCCTAACTACACTACAGAAGACAAAATGGTACTCTAAATCAACAAATAAAGAAAAACAGAAATTCATGAAGGGTAGTGTTGTCTGGACTATTGAGATGAATGTTTGGTACAGAAATTCATGAAGTGCAGTCTTGTCTGGACTATAAATATGCATATGTAGAATAGTGAAAAGGTAATTGATAACTCACAAATGTTGTTGTGTTGTACTCGCTTGTAATTCTTGCTCCGGTGTAAGACCCGCAATTTCTTTAAGCGGTTTTCAGACAAAGAGATAAAGAGATAAATAAAAGGGTCTAACACCTTTTACCAGATGCACCTATTTTAGCTGGGTTATGCTAGAGGGGCAGCACATATCTGGTTTCAGTGTTGATCTCTTCATGCAAAATTAAAAAAAAAAATAAACTCACAATCACTATGTATACTCTATTGATCAAGATTTGAAAGAAATAAAGTGAATTGCTGACATGTATATATTTGTATGTGTGTTCAAGAATCAACACAAACCATATAAAATTCTGACAATGGTGCATAAATGGAGACTTTTCAAAATAACCTAAAGATGATTCATTATCTTGGTCAGAGATTCATCTTCAGCACCAAAAGCTGGAATCTTTATGTTCAATCAAACTAATTGCATCTTCCTAAATTTAAATGAATTTGCTTTAACAAAATCTCTTTCAATAGAAAGGTGTGTCTGGCAAGTATAGCAATTAGCATCAACGGCTTTCATCGTGCTCATGACCAAGTGTTACTGTCATATGCTCAATTTTTATAGGTAAATTCACTGTTAAAAAGTAGAGAAGAAATGAACTGGTCACAGTAAACAAGTCACAATAAGTCGATTTGTATAGCCACCTCCTTTGTCATTTACCTAAATTTTCATTCTTTCAGTCATATTCGATTTAATTATTTCTCTGACTACTTCCGAATGCTTGTTAATTTGTGGCCTTGTAAAGTATCTTGTTATAAAGAAAACAAAAATCAGCAAAATGAGAAAAGGAGTACAAATTTTTAAATAATCACTTCAATTAAGAAAGTAATATTAAATAAATTACCGAGCTCTTGGTTAAACCTCATAAGAAACCTCTTTCCTGCATCTACTAGCTCATCAAGCTTTGTAATCCTATTCAATGAAGACTTGGTACCGGACTACCAGATGTGTGCATAGCTGTTAAATGGACTTTTCAAAATTAGAAGGTCGAAGTACATTCCTAAATTTATGGCGAATTGAATCAGCGAAAAATTGACAAAATTTATGAAATTCGAAGAAGAAACGAGCTCTTACCGTGAAGTTAGGATTAGGGTTAGATTTCAACGAGGGTAAAAAGGGAAAACGCGGTGTATGGCGAATATAGGTAGAGAAGAGGCGATGCGAACGAAGAGCGATTTAGGTGTCTCGGTCCAATCTGGGAGAGAGAGAACGAGGGAGTAGTGGCGGAGTTGAAAGAGAAAAAGAGGGATGGAGAATAGAGTGAGAGAGAGAGGGAGAGAGGAATTCACATCCTCCCCGGTACAGTAATAGGGAAAATTTTACAACTACTGGATCTGGACCGTTGTTTTTAACTTGGCACGAATTTCAAAACCCAATAATACTGCCCCCTTCTTTAGCCCAAATCTCAAAGCGGATGAGAGTTAATCTCGAACCGTAAAGTGAAGGAATCTTTTACGGTAGTGGAGAGGATACTTGTCCGGGAGAGAGTGAGCGAAATTTTCTAAGGGGGAATTCGATAGGGGTACAGATCCCTAAAGTAATTTTAATTTTTGCTTTTCATCTGGACCATCCGATCAGAATCCGGTCCCTTCGGTATTCGTGTGAGAACATATTGGACAGTCCGGATTCATAATCAAAATTGGATTATTTTAGAGGATCCAAATTCGAGAGGGAAATGAAATTTTAGGCAAATAGATGAGGGAAAACCCAAAATTCATTCTGTGTGGCGCAAAAAAAAAAAGAAAAATGAAATTGAAATCATTGATAATATGCACACTTCATCACAGATCATACGATTCATATTCACAGCCCTAATATGATTCTAAACACTTGTACATAATTAAATATGAAAAAATTTAAAAAAAACAAAAAACTAGGTTTTTTACATTTACTATTTAAAAATTATAACAACCATTGACAGTTTTATAGAATTCCATTATTTGTAGCCTCTTCAAATTGAGCCAAAAGTTGTGGGCCGTTGATTTCTGCATGAGCATCCAACGGTCGATCTGCAATGAAATAACACCTAATTTCTTTTAAAATGATCAAGTTAGTACCAGGAACCTTAACAATGAAAAAAATTTGGAGTTCCAACAATTATAAGCTTCGATCCAATGTGTAATATTTATAACCCTACGATGTCGTTATATTCCATCGTTTGGATGGATGTGTAAATGAACATCAAATTAGATCAAACTTACCAACAATGAAACTAATGGAACACTCTTTGATTTGAACGGTTCCGATCGACCAACGGACAACGTTTGTCTCTGTTCCTTCATTAACTCACCCAACAAGAGTTGATGTTCTATGGTCATGCATGTTTGATATAAGTCATTGATGCAACATGCATGTACAACTATACAATTTAATTTGTCAAAATTATTTAATAATGCAATAAAAATATTCTAGCATTATATTTTTATAAATTTTATCAATATCATTTTAATATTACATGTGTAGGTAAATCGAATATTGGAGAGTGAATATTATTCAAGTATTTTTTGGAAAAATCGAATTTTTATGAATTACATGTGTATAGGTAAATCGAATTACATGTGAACTATTTACAATTATAACTTGTATTTTGGAAAAAAAAAACAATTTAGTAAAATATTCACTATAGATTTGTAAATTATATTTTTTTTAAGTTTGAAAATAATTAAATGAATCACAACAAAATGAAAATTTCTTGTAACATAAATTAAGTTCAGTGGCCTTTTTATAAGGTCAAATTGTTAAAGTCAGAATAAAATTAAAAGTTAACAAAATAAATTTTGTGATTTACATATGCACAAATTCGATAAGTGAAGAATGGTCTTGATTTATTCATTTTGGATAGGTGTGAGTAAAGAGTCTCAATGCTCTGAGGTAACATAATATTTCTGTTTAGATCCGGTGGTAGTAATGCACAGGATCCTTTGATATTGGTGCGTAAAGATGATCACATGGTTTGATCTAAACACAAATATTATGTTACTTGAGAGTATATGAATTCTTTATTTACCTCTAACTTTTCATTTCCCTCTTCTCTCTGTACGCAGCCACCTAACTTAGGTTTTTCATTTCCCCTCCCAAGAGAGTTTCATCTTCCCCCCAATTTTTTCAACTTCCCTCCTATTTTTCGCCTTATTTTGTCTGCTTAATTGGATTCCCTCCTATTTGTTTTCATTTCTCGCGCTCTCTTTAGCGCCTCTCTCTTAAAAAAAACCCTAGATCTAAAATGGCAGGAAGAGGAAAGGCGATCGGTGCGACCAAGGTCACAAAGGCCACCTAGCAGCAAGGCGGGGCTAAAACTCCCCGTAGATCCGATTACACAATTTCTAAAGTAAGGTGGTGAGAAGCGCAGAGAAGCTGGTGGAGACGGCCATGGCAGGGCGCGACACCTTTCTTGTTACCTTTCTTATTTTTAGTTGCTTAAAACTGAAATTATATATTCAATTTTATTAATTGTAGATGGTGAATTTTGACCTCATCACACTTTGATTCTATAGGTACATATGTTATAACCTTATCTTACTAAGTTGATTTACTATGTGAGGTTTACATCTCTTTTTGTTCGGAGCTAGTTGCCAACATCCACTGCCGTAAGTGATCTCATTTAATTACTAAATTCGAATTTGAAAAATATGTGAAAGGATTGAATTTTTGAGTAAATTTTATTGCATTGATGCTTGTATTTTAAGTGTTTGATGAATTGCCCAAATAAAACTAGAATTTTAGGTGAGAGCAGTGTTGTTGTAAATGGTTGCCAATGATTGCCAATAACCGGCAACATATAGGAATTTTAAGATCTTGATACGTTATGAATTTTGGGTGTGATTAAGATATTGTACATTTTCTGTGGTTAGCTTGCAAATTTTCCATTTACCAGTGTCATTTTTATCACATCTGGGTAGAATATATCATCTTAGCTTGGACAGAATCGTGTAGAGTTGGTAGTACTTAAGTTCAGTGGTTGTTCTTCCATTGTGATACAGAAAATTTATTATCTTAAACTTTGTAATCGTAGTTTCAGTTAAACCCATCTAAAATTAGTCAAAGTTTTAATCAATATGTTGATTTGGACTTCTTACTGGAAAACAGGAATCAAAGAGTTTAGCTACCCCAAGCCAATGGGACTTAATTTCTGACAAACAAATGATGCAAGAGGAGCAACCTCTTCAGGTACACTTAAATTTTCTTGCACCTTCGTAAAAGAGTCATATGTTGTATATTTTTAGACAATTGTTTTATCATTGGTGCAGGTTGCAAGATGTACCAAAATAATTAATCCAAATACAGAAGATGCAAAGTATGTTATTAATGTTAAGCAAATTGCAAAGGTACTTGCTCTGTAACTTTTATTTATGGATTTCTTTTTAGTGCGAAAATTATTATGGTATTTTACTCTTGTATTTTACCCTATTGTGTTGCAGTTTGTTGTTGGCTTAGGCGACAAAGTCTCTCCTACTGATATTGAAGAAGGCATGCGTGTTGGGTATATATAGTCCATAAGTTTCATTATCTGTTAATTATTTCTACCATCTATTACATATGATTGCTTGTGTACCAGTACCAGTGCAACTGAAGCAGCACTAAGGATTTCATACCCATGCTAGTGTTCGTTAGCATTTATATTTGAGAGCATTGTTCAAATTAAATTTACTAGAGACCAACCAATACAGACTTTTTTGCTGGTTGTATACCAGGAGTCAGTACATTATTGAGAATAAAGGCTGTATTAACGGCTTTTCTATTTCTCTATTGAATTCACATTTTGTAGCTTAGCCATAAACTTTTTTAGGTGACTTCAAAATGGTAACATAGATTTTCTTTATTTAATTCAGTGTTGACAGAAACAAGTACCAAATCCAGATACCATTGCCACCAAAGATTGATCCAAGTGTAACAATGATGACTGTGGAGCAGAAACCTGATGTTACTTATAATGATGTTGGTGGGTGCAAGGAGCAAATTGAAAAGATGCGTGACGTAATCATTTTATAGATAAAGTCCTACTTTTAGTCAGTTAGCAAGACGATTGTCCTTAATATTAGACAAGTCTCTTGTTCTTATTTTATTTTGTGGTAATTTAATTCTTTTTTCAGCTTTTGTAGTAACTTAATTCTTTCTTTTCCTTATTTTAACAGCAAGAAAGTCCACAGAAAGATGTTTAACAAGCTCGTCTTTTCTTTGGTAACTTTAATAAACCACCAATTTTTCCTATCAATTTACCGAAGTCCACAGAACTCTCTTTCATATTTTCTAACTTCATATTTTTTTTTTCTTACTTCAGGTTAAAAAGATGTTGGGCATGAGAGTTAAAACTGATTAGTGTTGATGCTGGGCAGGAGAGTTAAACTTCATATAATTTTTTTTCTTACATATGTGCTATTAATGCTTGACAGGTGGGTACATTTTGAGTATATTTAGAAGTTAAGTTTTTTATTAACGATGTTGTTTTACTACTTTTTAAAATTTGGTAAAATGTTGGATGATTATACTTTGTTGGTCAATGTTTATTAGTTGTTTTCTACTTATTTTTCAATGTGTTTATGTAAATCTTGATGAATGGGAAATTGGGAATTGTAAAACAGCACTGGGCTGGTACCAATCGAAATTGGGAATTGTAAAACAGCACTGGGCTGGTACCAGATTGGTACCAGCAGGGAGGATTGTATAATTGGAGCATGTTGATTTGCAGCTATTTCCTGTTATTATATTCATTGGTACTTCCACGCAAATAGTATGAACTGCAGTGCATGCAAAAAATGTAAATCATATCCTTGCAAATAGTCAGGTGGGACCCCCGTTCCCTTGCCTTGCTAATAGTCAGGCGGGACCCGCGTTCCCTTGCCTGGCTAATAGTCAGGCGGGACCCAGTTGTGTTAGCCTTGCAAATAGGCGGGTGGGGCCCACGTGTGTTAGCCTTGCTAATAGTCAGGTCGGACCCACGTTACCTGGCCTTGCAAATAGTCTAGGTGGGACCCACGTTCCCTCCCTTGCAAATAATCAGATGGGTCCCACGCTGTCTACCCTTGCAAACACTACAAACGGGGCCAATTCTGAAAGTATTTGCATGCGCGGTTGTTGCAAGCGTAAGCGCATGCAACAAGTTAGAAAAAAGTATTAGCATGCGCGTCCTTGCCAATACTTAGTATTAGTGTCGAAGGCTATAGCAATGATACATTTGCAAGCGTAAGCGCATGCTAATGCCCTTTTTGGGCTTGCTGCAAGGGTAAGCCCATGCAGTAAGCCATTTTCCTGCCCTTGCAGAAAACTCATATTCTAGTAGTGGACCCTATAAACCATTTTTGGATAAAACTTCATCAGCTTAACGCTAAGGCCTATACGGTCATATCTCACAGCAACATGCAAGAATGTGTCTCCATTTTCATTTGTTTCTTCTAGCGCATTCTTGACAACGGCATGATCGATTCGAATGAGCATCCGGAATACCTCATCGTTTCCGATTTTGGCAGCGATGTGTAGGGGTGTCTCTAACATCTTGTTTCGCGCTTTCAAGAAGGACTTATTGCTTTGAAAAACCTTCAAAGCAAGCTCGTTGTGACACTTAGTAACAAGTAGGTGAAGAACAGTGTCTCCAAAACCAGTTGCACTTTGGAGCTCAGATTGGACAGTCTAGTGTTCTGTCTTTATTTGTTGGGGAGCAGAATGAGTGACTTCTGTTGTTACCTGATTAGACAATGTAACTAAAATTTTAGTAAAGCATCAAAATTAAACATATTTGAGATGTATCATCTTTTTAGATTGAGAAGATAAGATAGATCAATTCGAATCCTCTGAGCTATCTCAACTTTTACGTGTTTTCTGGAAAATCTCAACCATTCAAATACGTTTTGCACAAATAATACTGCCCCCTACGCTATCCCCGAATAGGCACTGGATACCTCAGTCACGCAAAAGTTGAGATATCTCAGAGGATACACACTCTAAAAGAGGTAACTAATTAATGACACAAATCAGAATCATAATCGGAATGGACCGAATCGGATCCAAAATTCGGATTTCTTTGACTTGTTTTGTACTAAAATAATAGAAAAAAATGGGTAAGAAATTATTTTTTAAAAAATTATATTAAGAGAAATAAAAAATTAACATGAGACATTAAAGCTGAAATTTTTTTTTATATGTTCAATAAGTTAAAATTAATGTCAAATAAATAGGGGTTAAACGGATTCGGTAGGACTTCAGACCGGGTTCGGATAATTTCGCAGATGGGATCTGGATATTTCAAATTCGGTCGTGGCTGGAAAAACAGAGTGGATATCCAGACTATCCGAATTCAATTTTCGCGAATCTACACTCTCTCCTCTCTCTCCGCTCGCTCCCACTCTTCAACAGGTCCAGCATCTGAGTACTTATATACTGCTATCTCCGCTACTTACTTTGCTTGTGGGACTAAGCTTCCGAATATCTCGGACTAAGCTATTTGCGCTCTCTCCGAGGCTTGAATTAATTTCTTTCATTCGCAAGTGGGGCCCATCCGGAGATCCCCTATTTATTTTCCTTTTGAGTACAGAGTAGACATTAATTTGCCTTGTGGGGCCTATGCTAAATTAACTCATATTTTTTTCAAAATAGAAGATAGTCATTTGTAATTTTAAATAGATGAATAGTTATTTTTTCAACTCAGAATGGAGTAATCTGACCCCTTCCTTCCCTTCCCGTTCCTTTCCTCTACCCTAGGGTCTTTTGGAGTACACTCTAACGGAGCAATCTTCGAGACCTTTTAGTCCATCTCTTTTCTCCCACACAGACTGACGTTTGAAGCAACTCAGAAATAATTAATTTGAATATAATATATTTTATTTAGGCAGGACTAAGGAGGCACTCAATGAAATTCTTCAACAACAGACTAACAGAGTAATCTAAGAAGAACATATTTAAATATTAACAAGTGACGAACTGCTATTTGAAAGGGGATGTAGCGCAGTTCGCTAGAAGAAAAGTTCTAGAGTTGTTGGTTATTCAAATGTCAAGAATTTGATTCCTCCTTACCATTGGATAGGAAAGTGCATTCAGTTGTCGAAGTCTGTTTAGAATTGATGTCTCTGCCAAATCTACTTCTTCTGTCAAAACCTAAAATTTAGCAAAGATACATATATTAATATTTATATTTATAAAAAAGGATGGTAATAAGCAAACCTAAAATTAATCAACACAGGAGAAATAGAACAAAGATGGTAATAAGCAAAACCACGCCGGGTGCTACATTTGTAATAACCTCTGTACCAACAAATTATTTCTTAATTATGTAATTGAATTATTATTGTATTGTATAATTGCTATGTGTTCATGCTGTTTTCATTATGTTAATTTCATAATAAAACTACATATTGTTGTCTTAATTTCAAAATATAATTTTTTCAACGATAGCTGATTCCAAATTTTGCAAAAGTATATGCCCAATTATAGAGTTTGCTAAACAAAGCATATGAGTGAACCAAAGTCAAATTTTATAATAATAAAAAATCAGATTCTAAAGACTTCTTAAAATAGCGCAAAAAAGTCAAATTTATCATGCTACTTAGATAACTTCCTACTTGCTGAGCTTTTCCTCAGATTAAATTTAGCAAAATAAAACTGGGGTAATGTTAAAAATTAAGCTTACCTGGGGTAAGGGGACCCCTTGACTTCCTGCTTCATTACACGAACCGCCGGTACACGAACCGTCTTTTTCACCTTAGACTTCCTGCTTCATTACACGACAAAAAGGAAAAACCATAAGAAAATTTTCACCTCAGCCTCGCTTTCTCTAATAAAATATTTTATCTTTTTTTTTTTTTTTTTACACCTTCTCTTGGTGCAGTGTAATCGACCAGCATTTGCCTTCAATGCATTTTCCGAGTGCGCATGCTCATGGCACCAAGGCTTTCTCTTCACGCCTGATATCGGTACCGGTGAAGAGACTGGTACTGGAGGTAGTCCGATCGGTACCACTGCTGGACCACCTCTCTTCCCATTCGACGCGCTTCCATCTCCAGTGACTGACGACAGATCAAACGAAGAGGAATTGTTGTTGTTGTTATTACCTGAAGAGATGCTTAAATCTAGGGTTAAGGATTGGGTTTTTGGCTTGATTGGGGTTTGTAAGGTCGGGCCACGGCGAAATCGGGCGTGCCCGGTACGGTTCAAAACCGAAATCAGGTGCTTGAATTTGGTGATGGTAGAATTGGTGATTTCTGAGTAATCTGAGTTCTGATTTGGAGGTTTAGAAGAGAGAGAGGAGATAAGATGGCGCATGTCTTGTAATCCGGCCGCTGCTGCCTCCTGGATATTTGACGTGTCATGATCAGGACCGTCGGATGAGGGATAGGGGTGCGATGACCCGATTAGATCTAGAGCGAGCATGGTTGGAGAGAGAAGAGAGAAATGGAAATTGGGAAGGGGAAGGAGGGTTTATATAGTGAGAAACCGACTTGACTATATTGACTGGTGTTTATTTTGTTGTTAGGGTCTTGTTAAAGTCTATATTTATGAAAGTATCCTTGAGAAATAGTGTTTGTGTTTTTTTGGAGGTTTCTAATGATTAATAATACTTTAGTTATATACGGGAAATTAATTTTTTAATGATATAGACGTTACAAGCTTTTGAATTACTTACTTAATAGAACAAAAATTAATTGGTGCATTGATCTAATTAATAAGTAGCACATTCCAACTTTGACTAGTTTAGACACTACAATAATCACTAAATAAGTCATATTATAAAATACTATCTCACTTAATAAGTAGTAAGATTATGAACAAATAAATGTTGAATGGAATATACAAGAACTTCATTAAATTACACAGCAAGAATAGTAAGAACAGTAATTAATTGCCAATGAAGTTGTATAGTTCTGTAGATTAATAAAGAACACAATTTTTATTTTAATCAAATTAATAAATGTTGGGAGTATTATTTTAATTAATCATTAATAACCAAAATACTTAATTAATTCAAAAGTTTCATTGACTGCTAGTTTTTACATTAATTGGGGTAAGAATAAATGGATGGCATCTAATAAATGACTAATAGCATCCACTAATTAATTAACTCAACAAACTAAGATTATTTTAATTAAAGATTTATAATATTACACTGACTTGGAATTAATTAAAACATTATCTAAATTTATTATATTTTCAATTGTGTCTTTCCCATATTTACAAAAATTTAAAGTAAAAATCTTTAAGAATTATAAATAAAATTACTTTTTTTTCACAGCAAAACAAAACAATTCTCTTTTGTGATGATGGGTTGCTGTGGAAATTGCTTGTCCACCGGGCCAGTTTGAATTTCCTAGCTATTGTGCGTTTTGTTTGTTCACAAAATTAAACTTTTCCAGGGTGGTATACGAAAAAGACCAAAGGCCGAACAGCGACCAGTGAAACCGGTCAAGCCTGGAAAAAGAGAGCTGCCTTGGTCAAATGAGTAAAGGCAATAAATCCAAACCGCTGACCAACCTTTCAGTGCCGGGTCTACGTGCTATACCCGGTAAGCCGTGCCGACCGTTGGATGGTAGATGCTGATCTGTTTTGGACGTCGGAGGATTACTGTAGAGTTGACTACAACCAGACAGGTCGCGTCATTAAAGAAATGGGGACCAGGTTTGTTTGGCATGGCGTATCAGGGAATGACACGTGTAATCGTGTTGAGAGAATGTGGTCACGGGGATTGTTGTGGCCAACTACCTGGGGCAGAAACAGTGGAGCAGTTTCTTTGTGACATCTATTTTTCTAGATGAGATGAATTTCCAATTTTGTGAATTATCTGATATGTGGTGTGGAGGTGTCTTCAGCCTGGATCCAAATCTGCTCAAATTCGAACCAATTTTATGAATTATCTGATATCTGGTGTGGAGATGTCTTCAACCCGGATTCAAATCTCTTGAAATTTGAAATTGTGAACAATAATTCTAAAATTTTTGAAATTTCGAATTCAACCATTGAACTGTTTCGAGATGCGTGCACAGAAAAACCAGTTGTTGCGAGATGTGTGCACAGAAAAAGTTGGACGGCTGGATTCGGAATTTCGGATATTTCAGGAGTACTGTTCATTGATCTCAAATTTCAGCAGATTTAAATTCCTTCAGCCTAGTGGTGAAAACGGTATGGATAATATCTGATCCGTATTCGATCCGTATTCGAAAAATTAGATATGGATATCTGATATCCAAATATCTGTGTGGATATGGATACTGAAATGATTTTACTTTTCAATTATCCGTATCTGAATAGTAGATATATATCATATATTTTAATATATATTATGAAAAAAATATTGTTATTCACCATTAAAATTAGATAAATATTATGAATTTTGGTATTTTTTAATATTATTTTAATAAATATCTGATTCGATCCGTATCCGTATCTGTATCCGCTGATATCCGATCTGTATCTGAAAAATTAAAAAGGAATATGAATATGGTTTTACCACTATCCGCTCCGTATTCGCTCCGTTTTCACCCTTACTCCAGCCAGAAAGAAAAATGGTTGCATTTATATCATGACACAACTAGAGGTGCTATCGGGTTGGGTAGGGTCCGGATACTATTATTTTTGAATCCGTACCCTAAAAGTGTTTGGGTCCGAATTTTGATCCATATACTTATTAGATTCAAATCGGGTTGAGTACAAATCTGGATACCTATTTACCCACAGATATTTCGGGTCTAGTCTTTCGGTTACATGTAGATAAATACTCATAACTTGTTTGTGGATTATCGGGTCTAATTCAAATTCGGAACAGATACATGTCACAACTCACAATCATTTGAGAAACCCTTTACGTTTAAATATAATTATAATTATAATTTCTTAAACATCTCACATAATATATCATTATAATATAAATTAAAAGCTACTCTAAAATAATAATTATACTATTATTCTTGTTCACAAATAATATAATATAACACGGTACATAGTAAAATAAAAATAATAAACTTAAATTAATTTGTAGTCTATCTAATTAAAAAAATACTATCCTATTGATTCAACATTTACAAGTACATTATCCCAATTACTATTTTGCTAATTGCGGTACAAAATAAGTCTTTTCATAGTTATTAATATATGTTTTATGTTAAATAATTATAAAGACTGGTATTATCATTTCATCGGGTATTTAGACGGATATCGGGTTGGTTCGGCTATGGATCGGATAATTTAAGAAATCCGTATCCTATTCATTATAATATCGGTTTCGGTTCGGTTCCGGATCAGATATTAAACTATTAATTTTGTAACCGTATCCATTAATTTAACCGGTTATATTTTTTAAACCAAACCCTATTCAAATTAATTGGATCTGGATCAGTTCTGGTTTGAATCGATTTGGTTTCGGATTGGATCTCAGTAATTGGGTATGATAAAAAGTAGCACCTCTAGACACAACAAGATCCTATTTTTTGAAAGAAAAATGTTATTATTTTAATTGAAATTGTTATTAAATAAATTGGCTGTCAATATAATTTTTTTTTTAAATGGTAGCATTTATACTATAATTCCTATTTCTTGGTGGGGGCACTAAGCAGTAATTCATTTTGCTTTTCCTGTTCCTTTCTCTTTGGAGCCAAATATGCAGCGAGTCGGTGTAATAGATTTAGTGCAGAAACTGAGGCAACACAGTATGCTACTTAAAAAGTTTAAAAGAAGGAAACAGCGTGCTGTCACTTCTGAATATTTTTAGGATTTTTTGGGGTGCTCGCAATGTAGAAATCCGTGTCGGATTGAAATGTGAAATTATGAATCAATCAAACAATCCGTGTTTCTGATTGAAATATTTTTCTTTTGTAGTACTTAACATTATATATGGTACCCAAACTTAAAAATAAAATAAAATAAGGGGATTGTTATTATACCACAGTATAATCAGAATTATCTTTGCAGCAAAAGGAACATAAAAGTTATAATCGTATATACTCGTGAAATAAAAATAAAAAAACAGTACAAAACAGCGTTCGAAGTGTGCGGATAAAAGTTATCATTTATACTAAAAAAATTATAAGTTAAAAATTGCAATGGTATTATTATTATAAAATAAGATACACAAGTATGATGGATAAACATAGGGTTCAGAGTTAGTTAGTATAAAAGTATGATGATATTTCTTATAATTTGGAAAAATTGAGTCCATATATATCCATAAAAAATTTGCTATTTGAAAATTTTCCAATAAATCATGAATATGGATATATATATTTGTCATCTAAATCTCAAGAGCTTGGATATTTCCCATAAAACTCTTCAAGTTAATTAAAATAACATAAAAGGTTTCATGACAAATATATCACACCAAATTGTTTTATCTCATCCTGTCTAATCCCTACTTTCATTTTATCTAAGAAATAAAATCGAACAATAAAAATCTCAAAAACATTTTATATAAGATTATAAGATTAAAATTGATTAAATAAGTAATCTTTGTTAACCTTACTCTCCTATTAAAAATTCAACCAAATAAATATAATTATGAAATTTTCTTTTTTTTTTGAATTACCAAGTGAGTAAATTATTGAGAATTTTATTTCAATTTACGATGAACAGAAATAATGGGCAGATATGTTCTCCATAGAGATGAAATCCTAATAATATCATTTATTGTCCTAACTCAAATAATACTTTCAATTTTACGGCTAAATGTTATTCAATGTAGGCCTACCATAAACCGGGGGATCTTGATTACCAGCGGAGTAACATGGGCCACGGAAACATCTTTAACTTCAAAAGCCCAAAATTAAGTACAGCCCAAAATTAAGTATACCTTTAACTTTGAAACACCTTAACTTGAAAAGCCCAAAATTACGGCCTAAATGTTATTCAATGTAGGCCTACCACGTAAACACCTGTAACTTGAAAAACTAAGTAAGAAAAGAATCATCCATTTTGAGAACATAAAGAACAATGTTTCGTAAAATGTCATAAATAAAAGAACATGATGCAAAAAGCCAGATGTCGAGCTACACTAAGGCTAGGCAGAAGATGAACAGGAATGACATTACATAAAATGCAGCAAAATAGTAAACGGCATTCATATCACCAGAATTTATAACGGGGCCTAAAATGTCTTTTCCCTTCTCAACAACAGCAATCCCGGCAGGAGTCCCTAAAATGAGAGTAACAATAATGAGGAGGATGGCGATAGGCAAACAAACAGGAGCAAGGGTCACATACATTCCCAATCCAAATGCCACAACCATACTATCGCTGCTAACAGAAATAATGTTGTTGCAAATCTGAGAGCGTAGTGATAGACATAATAAAACATAATGTGTTTTTACAATTAGAACACGTAATCCAGAATCCGTAAATTCAAAATAAAATAGCAAAGAAATTTAAATCTTACAGTTCTGAATTGAAGACATCTTTAGGCGGAAACGTTAGTACTGATCTTCAATGGTTTTCCTCAGATCTGTTCATGGAGACCTTCAGCGTATTCTTTACTTCTCTCTTTCAAAATGGACGAAACTTTTTCAGAATAATATCCCTCAAAATCAGTGGAGAGAGAGACGTTTCCAGAAAACAATCCCTTAAAATAAATGGGCAGAAAAATATTTTTTGGAATAATATCCGTCCAAATAGAGAAGAGATCTTTTTATATTATCCGAGGTCTTTTTGGAATAATATCCGTCCAAATAGAGAAGAGGTCTTTTTGAAATAATGTCCGTCCAAATAGAGAAGAGCTTTTTTTGGAATAATATCCGTCCAAAATAAATAGGCAGAAAAACGTTTTTTGGTCGTATGTAGCGGCGACGTGCAAGGCTGTGTCCCCATTTTCACTTTTTTGTTCGAGAGCATCCTTCACGGCAACATGATTAATTTGAATGAGGTTGTGGATGACAGTCTCATTTCTGACTTTCGCAGCACAGTGTAGGGGTGTCTCTAAGTTTTTGTTTAGTGATTTTAATAGGGACACATCTCTTCGAAAAACCAACAAAGCGAGCTCGTTGTGGTCCTTAGTAACAAGTAGGTGAAGAATAGTGTCTCCAAAACGCGTTGAACTTTGAAGCTCAGATTGGACAATCTGGTTTTCTTTCTTTATTTGTTCGGGAGCATAATGAGAGGCTTCTATTGTGACCTGATTAGACAATGTAAAGTTTCATGAAAGCATCGAAAAATTGCTATGTACATATTTGAAATATATTATCTTCATAGATTGAGAAGATAAGACAGATGAGGTAATGAAGAGCACATCTA
The DNA here is from genome assembly GCA_025461045.1 of Carex parvula. NCBI lineage: Eukaryota > Viridiplantae > Streptophyta > Magnoliopsida > Poales > Cyperaceae > Carex > Carex parvula. The sequence goes on from JAJGRW010002299.1 coordinate 21,698, forward strand.
TCATACATTTTGCTCAATAATTAATCAGGCTTGGAAACGTTCCTATTAAATAGGGATACTTCCAAAGCTGTCATGATCAGCTTGATCACTACTCAGCGTAGGAGCAGTGGAGCACTAACACCATTTAACACTATATTTAAGACTATCTATAATTTCCACTAATCCATTACTCATCTTTACCCATTCTGAAAAGCTTTTATTCATCAAAAGCTAGTTCAAACAATAACCCATCTAAAATCCAAAAATATCAGGAAATGAGCTGCATGTACAGGACAAATACAGCAATTAGGTCGGATTATATATAATAGTTAGTATCACAGCAAAACCGGACCATAACATGTACAAAAGCTTTCAATTTACACCCCTCTTTCCACTAGTGCATCAATTAGGTCGCATGTATCAAGAGAAAAAGATATGTAAATTACTAACTGTAGAGTTTTTCATTACATCTAATATATGGTTGTGTTATATGTATAAATTGATCGCTACAATCTTCTTTCAAAAAAAATTGATCGCTACAATCAGTATTTAGAAGGTTATTTTGTAAGAACGTATATATGGCTGTGTTTTAAAATTTGAGGGGTTCTGTGCAAGATGAAAGAACTTGACAGATAAACTGCACCCAATATCAGAAATGAAATTTTTTAAGGGTTGGCATTGTAAATTTATAGAAAATAAACTTAAAATTATGTTTTATGGACATGTTTATACATTAGTAAGGAGTTATTAATGTTGAAAATAATATTTTTTTCAAATTAGTATTATAAGAAAAATAGGGGATTGATTAGCATTAGTATTGGGCTATATTTGAAAATGTTTGTATGGGTTGGAGATATAATTAATGTTGATGTTAATGAACTGGCCATACAGGATACGGTACATAAAACTTTTTTTATATATAACGAGACAATGAAAAGAGAGAGAGAGTGACATTGTAGAACTTTCTATACATGAGCTATTTCTCTTCTTCCTCTTTCTATCTTTCACTAAGACCACAAATCCGAAATTACAAGTTCAAACTAAAATAGGAAATGTGTAGGCCATAAATTAGCTAATATTTTTTTTTTTTTGTTGAGAAAGTAGGTACGTCTAGGCCGACTACTTTTCATTAATTAAAAAAAGATTTACAAGTTATAGAAGTTATGTGATGTGATCATGAGAAAACTAAGCAGAAAATGTAAGAGAACCCTACCCTGAAAGAAAAAATGTAAATGAACAAAAATTCACTAGTTAGAAAAAAGATCTCGATCGAACAAGAATCTGTGAGTATCTGCAATAGTAAAAAATCACTAGTACAAAAAATCCCTTCACCGACTGTTAAAAAACCCCTATACCGACTGTTATTGAGGCGTCAGTGATGGCGCCGCCAGTATAGGTATATCTTTACTAACGGGTAAATAACAGTCAGCGTAGATATCTAACACTGACTGTTTAAATAAACCGTCAGTGTAGGTACCAACACCGGCTGTTTTCTTTAAAAAACAGTCAGTGTAGGTACCCAACACCGACTGTTTTCTTTAAAAAACAGTCAGTGTAGGTACCCAACACCGACTGTTTTCTTTAAAAAACAGCCAGTGTAGGTACCCAACACCGACTGTTTTATTGAAAAAACCGTCAGTGTTGGGTACCTACACCGACTATTTTCTTTAAAAAACAGTCGGTGAAGTTCTAAAAAACAGTCAATAGTTAGTTCTAAAAACAGTCGGTGTCGATCCTAAAAACAGTCGGTGTTAGCATAAAATTTTGGCATGGTTCTGTTTGTATCGGGCTAGCCTCCATATTTTGCTAGTAATATATTACTATTCGGCATTCATTGACATTAAATAGAATATCATGCAAATAATTTGAGCAACACAAACAAAAGACAACACAATATAAAAAATATAACTCATATTTCATTCACAAAAAAACAAACTAGTTAGTACAAATAATCCTGCCATTAGTGAAAATAATCCTGCCATTAGCATTAGTGAAGTCTCTGATACCATCACCCACTGTAAGTGGCACAAATTTACCACTAAATACTTACAGTATGATTACAAGGTTATTACTGTCACACGTGACATGAAACAAAGTACACAGATTTACGAGAGTATTATCCCAGCTTTGCAAAACATTTTGCAGGTCCTTCAAACTACTCTTCAAAGCATATAAAGCATCACCTATTGATAATTAAAAGGACACAATTGGTAAGAAAAATAGAAAAATAAGTATTTTGAATACATGTACAATGAGATATATCTGACATACCTTTTAAAAATCAAGAAACATATAGCAGATACCACCCCTATCAAGAAACAAGATTGCAATTCCAGCAGGTCTAGACTGGACACGATCTTCCTGGTACGGCAGCATACTAACCAGTAAATATGGAGTATTTTTAGTTTACGGTACTAACCCAATATAATATGGAGTAGTTTTGTCAGGTTAAACAGTTTAAAAATGACACCACTCAGTTATTAAAAAGGTGATTATAAATTTGTTGATAGTAGGCATAGTTCCCAGCAAAAGGAGCTGTAACCAAATGTACCATATAGATAAATACGGACATTCAATTTATTCACTGTTGGTGTTGTCATTGTTGGACATTATTGAATTTTCTGCGTCTCTGTTTTGAACACAAGTTACCATGATTCTAATTGAGAATGTCTCTATTCAACTTTAGAGTTACGATGGCATTGTAGCCGATATGACTATCACGGCTGAGCGGTCCATGTTTGTTGATTTCACTCAACCAAACAAGCAAACTGGCATTTCAATCGTGGCTCCAGCAGTAACAGAAAAGGGCAGCAAGAGTACCTGGGTCTTCATTGAAAGCTGAGAGAAATACTATCACCACAAATATTATGACAAAGTTGTTCACAAACAGTGCCGACAGTATGTAAAACGCCACAGCAGCTCCCTATGTAATGAAAGAGTAATGTGAAGAATTCATTCAAAATAATGTTACAGCCTCCATTAAAGTCCTTGACAACCAATAAATGAACAAGACTTTTCTAAGTACCGATTAACACCATTAACACAGTAAGACGACTAATCGTCCCCAAAGCTCCCAATTCTTACAATATATAGGATATATCTCACGTTTAATTGAAAACGCCAACAACAGAAGTGACCTATCTTTAGATCATGCCTACTTTTTCCCTTTTTTCTGTTGTCCTTTGTTTTGCTTTGTTAGTGGCAACTGGAAAGTCAAAATTTAAGCAAAGTGTTTCCCAGAAATAGAGTAATGGAGTCAAATCATTTATAGCAGAAAATACATTTAAGGGAGTTCGTGTGAAAACTTGAGAGTTTGCAGCTGACACATAAATTTTGGAGAACATTGAAAATCATTTCCTAAGCAATCAATCTAACTAAATTCAAAATCATTTCCTAAGCAGCACAAATACCCAATAACAAATCTCGAAAGAAATTAGTTTTATATGTCGCAAATCGCAAATCACACAAATTCACAATTAAAAAAAATTAGGTTTTGCTTTTGGTACCGTATCAGTGGCAGCAGTGAGCTCCTCAGGCCGCCGCGTACACCTTCTCCTCTGCGATCTCCTCAGGCGGTCTCCGATGAGGCCGTGCACTCCACAACGTGGGATTTTAGTGTGGGGCTCCGCTCAGGGCTAGCGGGTACATGTTTGGCTAGCGGGTATAGGATTGGCTAGCGAGTGGATTTTAGGGTGGAGCTCCGCTCAGGGCTGGAACTGAGAGGAGTACCGGGTCAGGAGAAGGGTTTGGCGGAGAGTAAATTGAAATTGAGAAGAGGGAAATGAAATATTTCGCGGCTGATCGAAAGTTATAAAATGGGAACAAAAATTTTCGGAAGGAAATCACCGACGGCTCGCTAAAAAAAAAATTGGCCAATTGGCCATGATACCAAAAATTCAGAATTTTTAAAGTAATTAGTGACCTCAAAGTGAATAATTAATTGCTAACCATGAATGTTGACCAAAACCGCAGACCTTAGAATTTTTATTGTTGAGTAATTTATTTTTGCAAAGTCTTTTAAGTTTGAAAGTGTTTTAGAATACCCATTTATTATAGATAGACCCCTAGCGAAACTATGCAATAATTATTCGTATGAATGAATACTTGGAATTGTGTGTAATCATGGTACTTGTGACACAAAAATATTAATTTTAAAAAAACATAAGAAATACAAAAAAAAAATCAGAAATGAGAAAAATTAAAAAATTAAAAAATTAAAAAAGAAAAAGAAAAAAATAGAATAAAGGATGGAGGATAAAAAAGAGTACGGGTACTTACACAAGACTGGTTACCAATAGGCTCGACAAAACCTCCCAAATTTTAATTTTGTGCATATTTACTTTTTCAAAAAACTGTCACAAGTACCAACACACTTAGTTGTCATACTTTGCTCCAATCAATCAGGAAGGAAAATCAAAATTTATATCATTAGAATTCCTATTGATTGGAAATGATCTGTTTATAATCAAAAGAGAAATTAATACTCTCAAATTTAAGGATATTTGTGAAGTGAATTGTTCGATAATAATTTTTCTAAGGAATGCACAATGAGATCAATCATGGGGTAAATAAATTGTTCAAGGGAGATGTCATGAATATTTTTGAAGTTCTAAATTTTTAATGTCATACCAATTGTACCAAGCCCAAGTTCTAGTTTAATTTAAAGCAAGTCCTTGAGATTGTATAGTTTAACCTAGACCGGATCTTTGACTAGCTGAGATGTCATTGCTTGAGGACAAGCAACAATTCAAGTTGGGAGGCTTGATCAGAGTCAAAATGATGATGAATTACGTAGGGTTTTGGTTTAGGTTTTGCATATTATCTCACACTTATGTTTAATTAATTAGATAAAAAGGCTACTGTCACCCTTCTTTATGTTTTATTGCAGAAAACAGGTTTTGAGACTATTTTACATCAAATGGATCGAGAATCGGGTCAATTAGATAAGCGACGCTCATCCATTAAGGCTCTGTTACGGCCCGTATTGCCTGATACGGACCTAGCCGGATACGGATCAGGAGATAGCGCAATATGCATTAAACTCTTCAGCAACATGGTCTCATTATGGACCGTACCAGCCAGTACGGTATGTAACCAAGGCTTCCTTTGGGGAATATCTGCTGACAACTGTATCCAGATCATGTTTCTTGGTCGCCACTCAACTCCAGACGTCCCTCCACTCCTATATAAGCACCCTGGACAGAAGAAGAAATCATCTTTGTAATTTGGGTTAGATTTGATTAAGTGAGAAAGAGAGGAGTGATTATAACAATGCCGTTCCGCGGCTAAGTTCTTTTCTTAGGGGCTAGGCAGTAAACCTTGTTACTCATGATACTTTGATATATATATATATATATATATATATATTTTCTGTTGATTATGATTTCTTGTTGTTTGATTGAAATGCTTTTGTGATTTATTATCCCTTCATCTAATATCGATGATCTAGTTTAATCCGTTAGGGTAGTGACAGTGCTTTAATGGTAAGAGAAACTATGTTGCACGAGTTAGCCTCGTTGGGAGTCATTAGATTTATGTGAAGAAAACATTAGAGGGGAAACCATAAATCAGAACAACAAAACGCGAACCAAGTTCTATCATTTGCGTAAGATAAATCGTAGTGATCTATGTAGTAACTTGTGTATTTAGAGATTTGTCATTTGCGTAAGATAACTCGCAGTGTCCTATGTAGTATCTCGATGAAAGATCTGTCATTTGCGTAAGATAACTCACAGTGTCCTATGTGGTGTCTTCCATAAAACAACAATAGGAAATCAGACCCGACAGAAGTACAATATCAAAGTGGATTGAGTGGCGATGGTGTGCCGAAACCCTAGGAATTCTCATCTCTATCTTTATTTTATTACTTTTAATTGTGCCAAATTTACATTGATCATAACTTCAACTCTCAAATTTTCAGATTTTGTCTAGCTTTTCGAAAGATTGTGATTTGATCGCTCAAGACTGTGAACCAATTCTTTGTGGATCGATCTCGATTATACTAATCGATAGGATTGTGCGCTTGTGATCCGAACCGATAGCATTTCCGAGTTTATAAATTTTAAAAGATAACATCGCTCTCTTTTGAGTGATCAATGAGAACATGGTAATAGTTCTCAGTGTCAAGGATTTGGACCTTGCATTAAGAAGGCATGTCTCACTCTTACGGATAAGAGTACTTCTGATAATCAGAAGGAGAAGGAAAAGTGGGACAAATCAAATCGCAGTGTCTTATGATAATAAAGATGTCCATCGAGAAGCATTAAGGGGCGTGATTTCAGATTTGATTGTTACCATTAAGAAATTTTTTGTAGGACATTGAGAAGAAATTCATTGAAAAATAAAAAAAGTTTCAGACTATACTGGAAGATGTGGTTGTAGGCCAGATTGTTTCAGACAATACTGGAATTTCTCGATAAAATTCAGATGTGCCAATAAGAAAATATAAATCAATGGCTGACAATGACATTGGAAATATTACCCAATTACCTAAAGATACAAGACTCATTAGTTTCAAATGGATATTCAAAACTAGAAGGGATTCACAAAGTAATGAGGAGTAATATAAAGCTCGTCTTGTCACTTAAGGCTTTAAAGACTTTCTCTTTAGTTTCATTTAATGAATGTAAACATTAACTGACTCAAAGGAAGATTGATGATTGTTAAAATTATGTGTACATAGAGTATAGTGATGCTTATTATATTTTACATATAATCAATATTGTCGTCCTAAAGGAAGACATATTGATTGATATGTTATTTGAATCATCAATACTCTATCTTTGAAAGTCTCTTTAAAGATTATATTGACATTAGTTACACACTTTAATTTGGAGCTATAGTAGATGGATATTAAGACAGCGTTTTTAAGTGGTGACATTAATGAAACATTCTATATAGTGCAACTAGAAAACTATGTGTCGGGAGACGCAAAGTCTATGGTGTGCAAACTTAAGAAATCCATCTATGAACTAAGGAAAGTGTCTCAACAATGGTATTGTATAATTCATAGTGAGATTATCTCGTTTGGTTTTGAGATAAATTTATTGAATGATTTTATATACCTAAAGTTATGTAGGAGTAAATTTGTATTTCTGGTTTTATGTGTGAATATCATATTGCTTGTCAATATTGATATAAATTTGTTGCAAGAAACTAAGAACTTTATGATAAGAATTTAGAGATGGAAGATCTTAGTGATGTATCATTTAGCATAGGGATTGAAATACTAAGGAATAAGATCCCAAAGTACTCTAAGTTTATCCTGAAGGAATTATATCGATAAGGTTCTTCTTAGGTATGACTAAGTAAAACCGTGAATCAGAAAATACCTCAGTAGCAAAAGGAGACGAATTTAGTCTTAACCAGTGAATATGGAACAATGCTAAACTAAAGTCATGTAAAGTAAAAGAAAGAGTACATAATGGTTGGCTGTATAAAGGAACAGACTCCATGTTGGCAGATCCACTCATTAAAGGATTGACACCCAAACAGTTTCACGAGCATGTTGCTCATATGGGTGTAATTTCCATCACAGATGCCAAGTTTTAGTGGGAGTCTATTATTGTAATTTAGATATGTGAAATTGCATCAAGTTTGTATGGATATGCATGTTTCACAAAAGAATATTATGTTTACATTCTGTCTCCATTAAGATATGATTTAAATTTAAGATTTGTAATTTGCAAAAGGTTTATATGTATATGCATTTTATAATGATATAAACTTAATATATGTAATTTGTGACAGGTTTATATGTATGCATTTAACAAGAAGTTTATAAAATTCAGTTCTTAAGTTTTGAATATGTAAATTGCAAAATGGCTTATTTGGATATGCATTTTACATCAAGTTTCAGTTTTTAACTTTGGATATGTGTTTTGCAAACTGCTTATTTGGATATGCATTTCACAACAAGCATATGAAATTCAGTTTCAAGTTTTAAGTTGGAGACCAAATTAGAAATTGGCACGATAAAATCATAATTGCATGTAATTTCTATGCTACACATCCACATCATGATTTATGTTATTTGGCTATATTAGTACTGTGATTATTGATGGTTTAGTTATGACTAAAATAAATGTGACGAAAGCCGCTTTAGTCCTTTGCTAATGTAACTAATGGATGGAATTGGTTTGATAATACATAAGGATGACAAAAAAGTATGTGCGCACATAAAGTTGACAATACATAATTAAAAGAGTATGACATATTACTTAAGTGGGAGATTGTTGGATCATAATCCAACGTTGAGCAGATATGTAATATAATTATGAATTGTATACTGTCATATATGATTGTCATAATTAAGTGATATAATATGGAATTAAGATATTAGACAAACTATGTATTCAATATGGTGTGGTCCATAAACGTTGAGCATTAATGGACTGATTCTGAGATTTGCATTTCAGAAAACTATATTTTCAGAGGTTTGTGCAGGCCACACGGATATTGATGCGTTTGCATGGAATTTGATATGACTGCACGGTTATTGATGCGAACGCACAAAATACCTTTTTCAAGTTGGCAAATAACCAAATAGATAACACTATATAAGGATTGGTCCCTAATGCACAACATAACATAGAAAAACACATAAATTGAACAGACATTTTTCTCTTTAGAAAAATACACATCTGTATGCCTTCTCTTCTTCTTCTTCCACCATTAAAGAATAGAGAAGAAAAATTCATTAGAAAATTTGGAAATGATTTCTCAAGGGCCATATCTTACTGTCTTGGAAGACTTGATTCACGACTATACAACGTAAATGTGAGAATGACTTCTTACCATTGAAGACTTGTCTCGTGCTTACAGATACGGCTGTTGCTCTACCAAGCACTACTAGAATTGCTACTGTTGGAAAAAGCAGAAATTCTAGTAGTTAAGGTTTTGAATATTCCATGACAAACGACATGAAATCAGGTATTATGTTCCGCACATCTAATTTATGTTTTGAGTCTCTTTGGCATAGAACGGTCCTTTGGTTAAGGTGGGAAACTGTTTCTCCTTCCCGAGGGTGTAAGTGTTTGACTGCTAGATGAGATGTAATTATTTAATCTCTAGATAAGACGTAATTGTTTGACCTTTATGATTCCCCAACAAGACTCACTCAAGTGTGCCTGACCCGCCTCACCCATATGCCATCTTGAATTGTCACGTGGTATATGCAACATATGATACACAATTATTTGTGTGCTTGAGCAACCCCAATGTATACAAGTTAGAACATAAACAAGGGCTTAAAATTAGCAGAGTAATAAAATTGGTAAAATCTAATTAAAAACATAAAGTACAAAGTCTGATTCCGAATTTAACTTGACTAAAAAAGATTTTCAAATGTAAACAAACTCAAACCCAAGCCCAAAAAGTACTGGGCCTCCATTTCAACTTGATATCATAACAAGGGAAATAAGGTTATCTGATTCTTCAATGTGTCCAACTTGGATCAATAAGCCCCCTCAAATTTAAAAGGCCCCATTCCAAAAGCAAAATAAGCCCACTCAAGCTTCGAAAGGCCCCATTCCTATCCTGTTTTGCTTATTGGAACAGATCACTTCAGCTTCTTGATGATTTCAATTTCCATTTCGGTTCATACATTAAATTAGATCTATTAGATATATGACAATATTCTAGTTAATTAGTTATTAATGGAAAATATTATTTCCTCTAAGCTAAACTAATTATTAGTTATTAGTTATTATTGCCAAATATTTCAAAAATTCAGGGTATTGGTTGCAATATGAGAAACATGGTTACTTTTGACCTCTTAACTGGCCCAAACTATAGGTTTAGAGTCTAGAGGTATTTATTGGGTCCAGTTTAATAAGTTTTAAACTGAACCAATTTAAATTAGATCAAATGGTTCAATCTTTTAGTTTAATGGATCGATTTGGTTCAATTTTAAAACCAATTAAATAATTGGGCTTCTTTTCTCCAACTTCCTATATCCTTTTTATTTTATTTTACTTCTCACTCCCAGCTGGGTCCCACCCAGTCCCCACTCCCTTTTTTCTTTTTCCCTACGCTCTCTCTCTCACTTCCGATTTCTTTTAAATATCCTCAAAAAATAAAACAATAACAAATATACCTTTGATTTTCAAATATATCAAAAAATGCCCTGACCGCCCCACTGTGGGGGCGATTTGCTTCCATATCTGACCACCCCACAGTGGGGCGGTTTGTTATGGTTTTTTTTTTTTTTAAAGATGTTCAGTGTGTATTGAATGAATGATTTATAAATAGACACTAACAATAATTTGGTCTCACTGTTTTTATAATTTTTTTTTCTTTTTGGATATTCATATTCTTTGATTTTGTAAACATAATATATGACATAAAATATATGTGTGAAGCTAGAGCTGAACCTTTGATATTGTATATAACCCATGTACCAAGAAAATATACTCTTGACAATTTTCTTTTATTTTTAAGCCATTTTGTGTCATCTTTCATAAATCCAAAAAATAGTAAAAAAATTCCAAAAATAAAAAAATTGGTATTCTACAAGTTCATTATATAACCAATATATTGAGCTACTTAGATAAAAAATTATAAATAAATAACTTAATCAAAAACTTCAACTCAAGTTTTGAGGCTCTTTCCTTTGTTTTTTGACAATTCTGAATTTTGAAAAACGGCGCCGTTTTATGGCAGTCTGAAGTTTCATCATCATTTTTTACCTTTTTAGTGAAGATATCGTCTCTCTTGCCTTATCCCTTGTTCTAGTTTCGCCTGTTTACGAGAGATGTCTTAAATAAATACATGTACAACATACAAGTGCTTTAAAAATGAGAGAAATGACTTACAAAAAATAGATAGAGATGCATTATAATAGAAAGACACAGATCGATGACGTGGAAAAATATTATATTTCTTTTATCACTCATGGATCATACAATATGAGTATCCAAAAAAGTAAAAAAAAAATCATAAATTATTGTTAGTGTTTATATATAAAACATTCATTCTATACACACTAAACATCTCTTAAAAAAAATTCATAGCAAACCGCCCCTCTGTGTGGCGATTAGATATGGAACTGGACCGCCTATACAAACTAAACATCCCTTAAAAAAAAAAACAAAGCAAACCACCCCATTGTGGGGCAGTCAGGTATGGAAACAAACCGCCCCACAGTGGAGCGGCATTTTTTGGATTATGTTAAAATCAATAGTATATTTGTTATTTTTTTATTTTTTATTTATTGAGGGTATTTAAGAAAAAATCGGCTCTTTTTTCCCTACTTTCTGTCTACGTTTCTTTCTTCTTTACTCTTTTTTTTTAGATTGATCACTCTTTCTCTTTTTTTTATTTCTCTCTTCTCTATCTCTCTCGAGATCTGCTCTCTCATTTTAATTTCTCCTCTTTTCTTTCTTTCTCCATGGTTTTTCGGTTATTTCTCTCTATTGATCTGTTCTATCCTTTTGTTAGTTCTCCTATTCATCTCTGATTTTGGTTATTTCGGTTCAACTGAATAAATCAAAATTTATTTCGGTTCAGTTTGTTTAGGTTCATTGATTGAATTCGGTTGGTTTGGTTTTAATTCTGAAAACTGAATAATACTTTGATTTTGCTATTTTTATTCGGTTTCAACCGAACCGAATCGATGAACACTCCTAGTTCAGACCCGATAATCAAATCGCTTTAGATGAATCGATTACCTGTAACACATCTTCAATCAATATTTAAAAAAAAATCAGCTAACTCTAAACTCTTTCTGCCTACTTATACAAAAAAAATATAATAGAAGTATTTGTACTGGTTCCTTAAAGTGATGCGTCTACATACAAAAATATTAAATTTTCGAATTAATTTTATTTAGAGTCAAGTGGTCAATAAATGTTCAAAAAATGAAGGCACTAAAATTAATTTATAAACCTTCAAATTTTCACAGCTTGACTTTATACTAAATTAATTCTAATATTTAAAATTTTCGATATATATAATCCTTCAAAACTAATTCCAATGGGCATTAATATGTGCTGTTAATACGTGCCCATTAGGTTTTAACACACCACTTGTGATGCTAAGCCATTTACTTCAACTCATTTTATGCTTATTTGAAGTATTTTCTTTTTGCTAAATCATTGTGTGCTAAATATATTATATTTAATGGTGTATATTTTTGAGTTTTATATTAGCTGTTGAGTCTTGCTAAATAGATTATCAAGTTTTCCTAATTTCGTACTAACCAGCAACTAGTTTTTCTAATTGCTCGTTTTTTTTATAACACTGATTGCGCAATACGTTTGCTAACAGGCAACATATATATTGTTAAATATGGCTTCAGAATGCTTATAGCCTTTGTTAAAGCAATTTACGACTCTGTTGCTACAGTTTTGCAATTGTGGAAAATGGCTTCTATAGAGTTTCCGTTGTGCCTCAGGGGTTCCAGAGAGAAAAGCTCTAAGATAAATTTACATTGCTTTTTGTCATAACAAGTGTTTGGTTTCCGTCTTTCATGGTACATAAAATAAGGTGCAAAGCGGTAATGATATTTGAGAAAACCAAATTCATTCATTATTCGATGGTAACAGTACCAGCGTTGATTTTACATTGCAAATTTTAATTACACAATACTTTTAAAATTCTTAAATATGATACATAAATCACATTGCATTTTTGCCATTCCAAATCTCAGAATATTGATTTCATTTCATCTCGAAACGCCAACAAATGCTCCTTTTGCACGCATTGCGTCATTATCCTGGTTCCCTTTTTGGGTTTAGGTGGCGGAGCTAAAATAGCAACTGCCATGAAATGCGCATATTGAAAAGGCACCAAATGGCTTGGGGTACCCCACCCATAGTCCACTTCAAGAAATCCTAACCTCGTCCAATCCGACACGAACAGAGAATTGTACTCAAATGCCAAATCATACGGATCCTTTTTGAAATCCCCAACCGACCATCTGGCAAAGTCTTCCGGCAGTTTCCCCTTTGCATCACGAATCATCTTCACCACCTCTATCAGCTTTGCAGAGGTGACAGCACCACTAGTGGAAGTGGCAGTTACAGGGTAGAAGCAGTTGCCATAGAAGCCCTCTGGTAGGCTTTTTAGCAAATGCCTGGTGCTTGCAAAAAAGCAAACATGAACTAGGGTTTCTGGGCTTAGCCCAATGGACAGGGTCCGGGCCTGCCAGGCCTTGGCAATGCACACATCAAAGGTTGAACAATAGTGGCCTGTGGAATTCAAGTATTGGGCCTTGACAAGGGCAACATCGGCCGAGTCGACATCCGAGACATGCTGTTGGAGGTTCAAGGAGGGGAAGACCGGGGGTGGACCCGGTGGCAGCTTCGGTGGGTTAGGGATTAGTTCCCGGCTCCACACAGGCTTTACAGTGGGCTCAGGCAGGCCTCGGGCCAGGTCAGCAATGGCATTGAGGAATTGGGCTGCACCGAGCCCGTCCGTCATGGTGTGAACCGCAATTAGGCCGATAATGAAACCACCACATGTGAACTCAGTCACCTAATTAATTTAAAACAAGATCAATAATAGTTAATTAATGACGCGTAGAACCAAGTGCGCGTAGGAACAAAATTAGTTGAAATTTGACCTCCATTTGGGTTTTAAAAATCCCACAAGTAATACTTTTTTTTTTTAACTTTTTGACGCATTATTTGGCACGCCATGAGAAATTTAGTCATTTTGAAGTACCACTAAAGAACTATGGTATCGGTTGGATACTTGGATACCAATCAAATTCGAGGAAATAAATCTCCAGTTATTTAAAAGGAATAACAGGTTCCTGTTATTCCGATTCCAACCGTTAATTTTTGTTAATATTCACGCATGAATTTTTTTTTCCGTTAAGGTTTACACAGGATAAAATTTGGGTTCTTGTTATTCCAGAGAAATAACAGCAGATTTATTTCCAAAACTAGAAGCACTTCAATGAAAGCATTCTAGAAGAAGTATCCATTTGTCCATCTTCCTTCTTTTATTATTATTATTATTATTAGGACCCTTCTCTTTTCTTGAAAAATTTCGAAATATGCTTCACACAATTCTAAAAAAATTGTATCTATTTTTTTTCGTTGAGATCAAATCATCAAACTATTTAATATTCATAAGTGATATTCTATTTAAATTTTAAATTAATTGTGATCTCTCATACGGATGACATTACATTTGCCACTAGACTAAATGTTGTTCTCATTATTTGATGGTCAATAGTTGTGACCATATAATTATAATTATATGAATAATTTCGGACGTTCATTTCAAATCAAGCACAATGAATTCTTCTTTTGAAAGGTGAAATTGCCAATATATATGCCGGCTAACTAACTAATACATCTTTTTCTCACTGCCTCTATTGGAGGAGTAGGTCAGAAAGTTTCTAGTTTTCTTTTTCTTTTTATCAAAGATGAAGGTATAACATGTATTTAGTACAAAAACTTACACATAAATTTTTGTTACACGGTTGACTTGATACGCTATAAATTATTATTTCTCTCAAGTAAACAATAAGTCTATTTAGGATAGATCTTATAAATTATTTCTATTTATTTTTATTTGCTACTTTTAAAGAACCAATAACGACAGTGACTGGATCCCTGCTTGATTTCTGAAGGTTTGATTATGTCATATTTATTGGAGAATTTTTCTTTTGTTCCATTAAAAGAGACAAGTCATATAAACCTTCCAAGTGTTAAGTTTTGATGAAAGTTGTTATAATCCGTAAAACTAATTTAGTTAATTAGTTTAATAATTAAGAATTGCGACTAATTAAAACTTAAATTTATTAGTTAGGTTAAATAATTAGGTTAAATGAAGGTTTAAATAATAGTTTTTACATGAATTGTTATATAATTACCTAATAAATCGAATTATTAGTTTAAGGAATTAAAAACTTAAATTAAAAACATAACAAATTTTGATAAGTAAATAAGTAAATAAAAAGAAAATTTATTAAACTAAATAAATCGTATTGATTATACGTTAACTCAATTTAACATTACGAATTGCAATTAAATGTTGAAAAATGCGAATTTCCGGATTTAAACACGATCCTACTAATAAGCATTTAAATCACTATTCTAAATAGCGCGCTATATCGTTTTTGGATCCTAAACGCTAAGCTATGGCATCAAAATGCGCTAATTGAGCTACGGCTGCTATAGTGGTAATAGCGGTCCGCTATAGCTTCCGCTATAGCTACGCTATTCGCTATAGCTTTTTTTGTAGCCTTCCTGCTATGACGCTATAAACGCTATTTTAAAACATTTCTTTAAATTAATAATTAAAAACAATGACAAATACATTAGAAATAAACCAAGAATTTCGCACCACATTTTCAAAACACAAATTTTGATTATTCGCATCGTGATTGGAATGATTAAAGAACGAGAAATACATTAGCTATAGCGGAAGCTATGCTACATAGCGTTTTTTTTTTTACAAAAATTATATTGTATATTTGTACTAAATATCAATATTATCTAAAGTTTCATAGAACAATAAATAACATCAAATTAATTAAGAAATTATAATATTCATATTGAACCAGTACAAAGTCCAAATTGCTGTTCAAAATATCCATAGTAATATTATAAACTATTGATCTTTTTCTATTCAAAATATCTTAAGCATCATGATTCATGACATAATCTATTTGTTTTTCTATTCAAATTTCAAAATAACCTAGACATCATTGATTTCGGTTTGGGCTTCTATTTAACTTTTTTGGGTCGTTATTTAAAGCCCATATAAATTGCCTAAAAAAGCCCATTATGCATATAGCGCGCTATTTGCGCTACACGCTATGCGCTATAGTGGCCGTAGCTCAATTAGCGCATTTTGATGCCATAGCTTAGCGTTTAGGGTCCAAAAACGCTATAGCGCGCTATTTAGAACACTGAATATAACTATATTTGCTCCTTGTATTTTATTTTGGAAATTTAAAGCATGTTGGCATAATAGGACAACCGCATCATCTCATCTACTATATGTATTTTTCTTTGTAGTTATTATGATAGGTTTTATTTACCGCAGCATATGCATTAAAAATGAAACGAATTCTGAATTATACGTAGATTTCAAATTAAAATGTGCTTTGACTTAGAGGATCCCTGCAGGAATAATACTAGGTCACATTGTGGGCGATCATTCGCTCACCCACCTTTTGATGTGGGATTTCAGGTACAGGGACTGGCGGTTCGTAGTAGGAGACATCAGGAGCTGTCCCCGATGGCCATGCCGTTTGACATAGGGTTTAGGACCTTTTGATTAGGATTACGAGTTCGATATTTTGTTACATACATTGGACTCGATAGATCTTGTATCCCTTTGACTAGATCATGTTTATTTTATCCCACTGAGGATTGTATGGATGTTATGTATGTACTGATATTTATTTGATATTTATGATTATTGTTTATTTGTTTTCTTTTCTGCTTCCACTGTGCATTACTATTTATATTTGTTTAGCCTTGCGTGTCTTGTGATTATTAGACACGAGGCGGGGACTGATCACACCCTAATCCGGAAATTATGGTTTGGGGTGTGACAAAAGTAATACATGTTTGACACTGACATTGAAAACCATCTAGGCATATACTAATTAAATGGTGATTTTCTTTTCTTCTCTTTTCTTTTTCTTTTTCCATGTTAAGACTCAGTAGGCCAGTATGAGCAATGTAATATTTACTTTTTAAGAAGAAAACAAATTAACTTACAACTGTTATTATATAATTTGTATTAACTAATAGGACAAATGGAGGATAATATTAAAACTACTATATTAATTTGACAATTACGTCAGCCCCAATTAGGTTACCTACCAAAAACTAAATTTAAATGATTAAATTTTGGTTTTTCTGTAAAATCTGAATATTTACTATAAATCTTTAAAGATGGTGTCACATTTATTTGTAATCATGGTGCGTTGTGATAGTTAATTACATTATTATTAACTATCTCACTTCAGTACGTCAAGAAAATAGTGAAAGCAAAAAAGATTTTGCCACACAAGTAAACATACTTCCACCATGATTAATTTTGCACCATCTGATTTACTATTATAAGTAGTGGATTCCACCATGAAACATTTTAAAATCAGATAAGATCTTTACTAGTGAGATCCAGTGGTTGCTATGCATCACCTAGTGCAGATTTGTAGAAAAATGTCCATGCTCAATTTTAGATGAGCTAATTTAGTTATCAGAACCTTTTCAGTTTTCATATATTTGTATTATAGATTTCTTGTTCTTGGGTACTATATTTACTATACAAAAATTACTCCATTTGATACTATTAATTAAATGATATTTCTATCTTATAAAAATCAATGACTTTGATTTAGAAAATTGTACGTCATGCGGTTTTATAGTGGAGAGAATAACTCGTAGAGAAACAGAGCTCACGCCACTGCGCTAAGCCGCAGTTCATAAACCTCACTTACCTTAATTACATAAATATATAAAATAGATAAATTCATATATATTCATACCTGCATCATCACAGGAATAGACAAGGGATCCATGTCAGGCCCTGGTTGAGGCAGCAATTCATCCTCACTGATCATAAGAGGATGATCAAGCTTATTCACATGACCCAGTGTGTACCCAGCTTCGGCTTCAACAAACCAGATGCCCTCCCCGGTGCACGCCACATGCACATCACCATCTGGTATCGACCCAACAACGCGTCCAGCAAATGGATAGTACCATACAAGTGCCTTTGACAATGCGTTTCTAACGCTAGCCGGTTTCTGCCCGTGTTCAAACACGTGCAGGGACCTGACTGTGTGCCTGAGACCAGGCACACGGTCAATACATGATAGGGATTCGGATACGACCGGTGTAGACTCAGCTGGACGAACGAACGACTGTGTGATTCGGTTTACAGAGAAGCCCATTTGTGCAAAATTTAGAGAGTGTAAATGCTAAGCACAGAAAGAGAGAAAAAATGATAAGACGATAGTGAGGCTCTTGAAATGTTCTGAGCGTGCTACGTGTATGTATATAGGCGATGATGTATGGAAGCTACATGCAATTCCTTCTTGAAAGGTCGTTTAAAATTGGATTTTGTATTGCCGTACTTCTCGAGAAAGATGCTACAGAAGAACTTCATATGATTTCGTCAGCAGTACAATGTAAGCAGAGGCTTCTTCTGTTCATCTCTTGCTACAACTTGTGTGAACGCCTCCATGATGCCATTTGATGAATGGGTGGAAATCATTTTTTTCATTTTGTTTTTCTTTAAAGAATTCTAAGATAGAAATTCCTATATAGTTATCTAACTATAAAGATAGAAAGAAAGAATATCCATAAAAGATTATATATTCGGATTTCAAACCTCCGATCTCTTACAAAGGACGTTGATTTTAGTCAAAGAAAATTGATTTTTTTTTTCATTTTAATGAAAGCTTTGAATCGTATGGCTCATATTTTTCCATTATTTTTTTCCTGATTCTACATTTGGAAAGCTGATTGTATTGCCTTTATGCAGTTTAATTTGTTTTGTGTAATTATTAGGAAGAAGATTTGAATGTCCTCATTTTTTTGTCTCCAATATGTCGCTTTTTTAATATTCTAATAATAAAAGTTTTAATTTTTTTTCAAATAATAAAAATTCTAAGAATAGTGTGATCTATATCATTTTTCTATAGATGCAAATAAAAAAATATTTTTTTATTTGATTTTTATGTTAATCAATATATTGAAAAAATCAGCATCCCAAAATTATCAATATCAGTGTATTTTGGCAATAATTTGATGTCAATTAAAATAAAATTGAAATATTGTAGTATTTTCCATGTGCATAAAGAAAATAATAAATATTTCATATGTAACTATTTTATTTTGATATTTGAGTTTGAAATATTAAATTACTAAAGTATTAAAAACTAAGATATTTGTATTCTTCTCCATTTTTAAATATTATGATATGACGATCTTTTTGGAGATTATGATCAGACGAAATGATATCCTGTGGCTAGTGTTTTGCAAACGGGCCTGTCCAGTCCAGACCCAGCCGGTCCGCGGTGCTCACGATCCACGGTTCTTATGGGTTCAAGGGTTTTAATGGTCCGGGTTCGGCGGATCTGATTTTTTGTGGTTGGCCCAAATCCGTGCTAGGAACGTGGTCCAAATTTACACGGTCCGGTCCTGTCCGAGTTCTGGTCTATATTTATTTTCACTTTTCTTTCAATGAGCAGTCCAATAATTTTAATCAGATTTAAAATTCAATTTAGAGAAAATAACTGCATGGATTTTGTGTTCTTTATATTAAAATAAAGGTATGAAAGTCTAGTTTGTAGATAATGTAATTTCTCTATACAAAAATATTACAGATTGGTACAATTTTAATGATTAATTAACAAAGGTCGGAATAGCTAAATTCGGATTGGGTCCGGTTCTACACAGTGCGGTCTGGGTTTGGTCCGGTCCTACACGGTTCCACGGTTAATTTCGGTCCGGTCCTACACGGTTCCACGGTTAAGTTCGGTCCGGTCCTATACGTTTCTAGTGAAAATTAGTGACCCAAACCCTTGCTAGACCCGTTTCTACCCAAGGTCCGGTCCGGTCCGAATTTGGGCACGGTCCGGGGCGGTCTAATCTTGGACCGGCCGGGTTAGTTCAATACACGTAGTGTGGCACATGTTTTCATAATGGAGAGAATTGCAAATCTGATTTTGCATTGCCATGCTTTTCGATAGATATCACAGAAGAACTGAAGAACTTAATCTGCTTGTGTCAGCAGGATAGCGTAAGCAGTGGCTTCTATGGTTGATCTTTTGCTTCCACTTGTTTCTCTTTATGTTGCCAATGATAAACGAGCAAATTAATATCGTTCTTTTTTTTTAACGAAAACTTTGAATTCATCCAATATTAATGGAGTGGCAGAAGTTTTTCCACTAAAAAAGTTATATTCTGTTTCAATGATCTGAATTACAAGTCATCGAACGTTGATTGGTTTGCTTATAAGTATTGCAATTTATGTATTGTATCCGTTTTGCACAATTTTTAAACCAAGTTATTGCACATAATTTATTATTATCAATTTGTTCTGATGTCGTTATTTGAGATTCTAAAGCAGAAGCGACATTACCATGTTCTAATGTTGTTCTAATGTCGTTGTTTAATTTGGTTAAATATTTGTTCTAATGTTGTTGTGCTCTTCTTGCAATGAACTTAAAAACAACAACATTACTATGTTGCATCATTAATGAAAAAGACATTCACTGCTCTCTCTACCTAGTCTTTTTCATATCTTTTCACATTTAGCATTTTTTTAAAAGATAATGATTTCACTTGTAACAAAAAAATCGCTTAGATTTTATGTAATACTAAGTTCATTATTATTTTTGTCTTTCGGATAATTCGTGTATATTTGGGGAGTTATTCGTTATGACCTTTAAACAGGAAGAATTTTTCTCAAGTTTTTCACTTTGCTATTTAATTTCGCTATAAGTTTTCTAAAGTTTTTTTAATTTTACCAAATTAAAGAAGTTCAGCTCTCTTATAACAATTTAGTATTTGGTTTTGAAGGAAAAAATATATAAACTACTTTAAAGAACATTTAATGGGAGCCGGTTGGTGGTTAGATAGTACTACGGTTTCAATCAAAGAGTATGCATGTGCACTACTATTTAGTGTCCTTTAAAGTGGAATACTGTTAATTAAAGACCTCTAGTCAATATATAGTTAAATTAAACATTAAATTTCTCAATATGTAATTTTTTATCCTTATTACTACACTTCTTAACACAGTATATAATACATAAGAATATTTGGTCTTTCAATTTGAATAATTTTGTCAAATATCCTACATTTAAAACATCAAACAACATACTATTTGTTCAAACTTATTAACAAAATGTCTTTATGGGAACCAATTAATACACATTCTTCTTACTTAACTCTCATTCCCCTTCTCATTTAATTTATTTTTGCTAGCATATGTGACGAAAACCGAAATTCCGACTTGGACTCAAACCCGGAATCGAACTCAGGCTTGGACTCGGTACGGGTTAATTGTTCTTCAATCTCCTTGAATGGCTAGGCACAAGTATCAAGAAGGGGTCCCACTAGTTCATCATTTCCTATGATGATTAATTACAATATTTAATTATGTTGTGTTTTCTAGAAAACTTTATTATGTTACTACTTTAATTATTTATATTTTCTATATCATTTTTAATTATGTTAGAGTCTCCAAGAGTTAGTTAGAATTTCTAAGTTCATTATGTGGTGCTAGTTTCTAAGTTGGACTTTTAGTTTTTCTAAGTTATTTATTATAATGGATGTATTATAAGAAGAGATGGCAAGTCATTTTTTTCGGAAGACTTTGATTAATATATGAAATGTTTTCTTATCTTCTCTCTCTTGTGATTTCTCTCTTCTTTGTCTAAATTCTCTTATCAAATTGTTCTATATCTCACTAAACCAAACAAAACCTGTACACGCGGAGTAGAGTTTGGGGCGTGATGGCGTCATGTGGTACCAGAGCAACTTATCCCTCCTCTTACAAAATTGTTTCTAATTCCACTAAACCATTTCAAAACCCGTCACTAGCGGAGTTGAGATTTGGGGACCGAGTTTGACGTCAATATGACACATAATAAATCCCTTAAATAATTATAGGTCATTCAACGAATTTACTCTTAATCCAACGGTTCTAATTAATGGCTAAGATTGATTCCATTTTTTCTCCAAAAGATACAGCTACAGAAACTTCCTTTTGTAGATAAAAAGTGAAAAGCAATGACAGAAAGAGTTTTAATATAAGAAATATGAGTCTGTCCATCTCACTATCCAGGTTATAGACATCTTTAGTTTCATCAAATGTTAGTTATAATTAGTTATATATTGAACAAATTTAGTTAGTTATAATTAGTTATATATTGTAACTTGATCCCTCCTCATATATATATATATATATATAGAGGTTGGCTATTCTACTTCCATAATCATATGCCCACATATGCTTATAACTCGTTTTTGCTTTTCCAATGTTCAAATGGTCGATCCGAACCGTTCATCTTGTTCTCCATATTAATGTGTGCTTGGAGACCAAATTTTACATTTTTCTGAATTTTTTTACTATTTATTAAGACACTTTGAAAATTACTGATCATATGGTCCAGAATTTTGTTGCACTGTTTTTACTGTTCACCCAGATCAGCAATTTTTACTTCACGCTCATATATATATATAGAGCTGGGCTATGGTGAGTTGCGAAGTAAGAGGTCATTTTTACTTCACGCTCATATTTTCATTTTGAAAATTCAAACAACCGATCCGAAACGCTCAACATGTTCTCTATATTGAAATGTGCTTGGAGACTAACTTTTACATTTTTTGGAATTTTTTTACTATTTATTAAGCCACATTGAAAATCGCTGATCTGGAGGTCCAGAAAATTTTACTGTTTTTTACTGTTCACAGTGGATCAGCGATTTCAACCGACATTTTTATTAATATCCAAAGTTTAATACAAATTATTAATTATACCCAGAATCGGACCAATTATCGATATATACCCAAGCTGGCCATTTTCTGGCCGGCTATGTACCCTCCCTAAGCCGGCCATTTTATGGCCGGCCATGTACCTTTTTTTTTTTTTTTTTTTTTTACCCGCATTTCACCCTTTATATACCCCTTTTTCTCTCTCTCCTCTCACAATTCTCTCATCTTCAACCGAATTCTCTCTTCTTTAAGGTAAATTTTTTTTTTATCTAATTTAATTTTTAATTTATTTATTTTAGGGTTTAGGATTTAGGTTTTAGGTGTTATAATTTAGATTATGTTGTTGTAATTTAGTGTAATTAGCTAAGTTAACCAATATTTAGTTTAATTAGCATAATTGACCAATATTTAGAGTATTTTGGCCTTTTTTACCATAATTATGCTGATTAAGCGTAATTTTATCGAAATTAGCACTTTTGACCAATATTTAGGGTATTTTGGTCTTTTTTACCATAATTAGGCTAATTAAGCGCAATTTAGTGTAATTAGCACAGATGACCAATAATTAGAGTATTTTGGCCTTTTTTACCATAGTTATGCTTATTAAGCGTAATTTTACCGAAATTAGCACGTTTGACCAATTTTTAGGGTATTTTGACATTTTTTACCATAATTATGCTGATTAAGCGTAATTTTACCGAAATTAGCACGTTTGACCAATTTTTAGGGTATTTTGGTCTTTTTTACCATAATTAGACTGATTAAGCGTAATTTTACCGAAATTAGCACGTTTGACCAATTTTTAGGGTATTTTGGTCTTTTTTACCATAATTAGACTGATTAAGCGTAATTTAGTGTAATTAGCACAGATGACCAATTTTTAGGGTATTTTGGTCTTTTTTACCATAATTAGGCTGATTAAGCATAATTTAGTGTAATTAGCACAGATGACTAATATTTAGGGTATTTTGGCATTTTTTACCATAATTATGCTGATCAAGCGTAATTTCACCGAATTTAGGTTATTTTAGATATCAGGATGCCTAGAGCACGGCCTACCCAGCGTCCAGTAGTGGACGAGCCGATCAGTACCAGCAGCACGGAGCACATCAGTCCTCTCCTGTGGATTCCCCACAGCGAGCACCGAGTCTCACTGGCTTCTCGTGAGGTACGTTCCTTTTCTTATATTTTCATTAAATTTTGTTGGATTTAAATTTTATTATGTTGTCACCATGCGGATTACATTTTTCAACGCAGGACACGGATCTTCTAGATGTGAAGTTGAGGTGCGTTCACATGAGGTACTACGAGGTGATGGAGCCGTACCTCATCAACCTGGGTCTCTACCAGGTTGTGGATATCGTGCGGACAGAGAAGAGCATCATCAATGCATCTCTCATCGCTGGACTGGGGGAGCGATGGCGTTCCGAGACGCACACGTTTCACATGCCATTCGGAGAGATGACAGTGACTCTCCAGGATGTGAGTGCTCTCTGGGGTTTGTCTATCCGTGTCACACCCGTCGGCAGCATCTCTGACAGCACCAGCTTCGCAGGTTATGTCGATGAGTTGTTGGGAGCTGATCCTTCCTATATCATTGGGGACCATGGGAGGTCGAAGTTCCATTTGCGGATGACGAGGTTACGGCAGCACTTCATCGCGGGTCTCTCGGCAGATTCCACCGAGCTGGAGATTCAGAGATAAATTTTTATTAATATCTACTAATTAATTTATAATACGATGATTCTATTAGAATTTTTATATGTTTTGTATTGCAGATATACACGGGGCTACGTGATGGACCTTTTTGGTTCTGTCATGTTTCCTAATTCCAGCGGTGATCAGATGCCGATGATGTATCTCCCGTTGCTGATGGAGATTGAGCGGCCGACGTCGTACAACTGGGGTGGAGCTGTCCTGGCGTATCTGTACTACCACCTGTGTCGTAGTAGTGAGGTAAGTCACCAACTCTTATTTTAGTGTAAATTATTTAATCAATCAATCCATCAAAATACACTGACGTGTAATGTTCTTGAAAATGAAGCCGACGGCGAAGCAGATGTACGGGCCGGTACTCCTGCTTCAGCACTGGTCGTGGTCACGGCTACCGGTGGGCCGTCCTATCCCCAATGAGTCGCCGAATTGGGGAGAGCCAGATGTGTTTCACTGCCCGGCATACGCCAAGAAGTGGTACGGTTTCCACCACTACCAGGATCGGACCCACGGTGCTACTGTTGGGATCAGGCCAGTCCGGTCAGAGCTTCAGAGTTTGCCTGAGCCTCTTGTTGACTGGACGCCGTACGATCAGTTGTACGAGGAGTTCCTCTTGCCGGGCAGTGTGACTGACGAGCAGGAGCGGGAGATGTGGTTCTATCGAGGTCACTCATACATTTCTGGATAGTGGAGCACCACTATCCAGATCGGGTGCTCCGCCAGTTTGGTCGAGCGGCGTTGATTCCCATAGACCCATCTTTGCCGAGTTACACGCACAGAGACCTGCACCGGTAAGTCGTAGTCTATTGTATTTATTAAATAAATCATATTACTTGATAGTTTTTTATTGCAACTAACGTCTTCTTTACAGCGTTACCCACCGAGCGCGACTGGATAAGGACTGGAGCACCCATTACGATGCATACTACACGACGGCCTTGGATCCTCAGTATGCAGACTTCTATCACGAGCCAGATGTGCTTCAGCAGACCCAGGGGGATCCCCAGTTGAGGTACGATGTATGGTACACGCAGGTCTGCATGGCGAGTGTCTATCTGCAGGGTGATTACGGTGCCCATCTCCGCGACAGGATCAAAACGGATGATGGTTACCATCCCAACGGTCGTGGATGGGCTCGCCAGGTAAAGCACCTAAAACCACAAGGTTTGATCTAACTTAGTAATACATCAAGGTTTGATCTGACATGCTAAATTTTTTTCAGCTTTTGGCCGCGATCAAGGAGTGCGGGCATGGGATCCGCATGCTGGGAAAGAAGAACTGGAGACGGCTTGGGTACCGCACCCTCAAGAAGAATGCGAATGTGGTTGAGGATGCCGGGCACGGTGGAAAGATCATCGGTATGCTGCGAGACACCAGAGAGAACATCAACTGGCGTGAGATAGATCCACAGGAGCCCGATCCGAGCCCGGTTCTGATGGATGATATGCCATCTTCCCCCGATTCACATTCAGAGTGGGACTACCATCGTTGGGTATTGTCCGACATTGGGTGGACGGCATGGTACGACGAGCATGGACGTCCGGTGCAGCCTTATGTATGTCATACTTCAGTATCTGTCAGGTTTTAATAAATTTCTTCATTCAGATCCAATTTAATAATTTATGTGTATGATTGTAGGGTCCAGCAGAGATGCCACCACAGCCACCACCTGCGGAGATCGATACTTCTGAGTACGAGTCCCTCTCGTGCAGTCTCCATGAGTTCGAGGAGATCATGTCGGCACCGACATGGCCCCGATATGGCACAGAGATGCCGCATGATGGAGAGGCTAGTGGTAGCGGGTCTCATACTCAGCCTGCCTTTGGGACTGGGTTTGCCGCATCTATCTTCGCTACACCTCCGCCAGTACCGACAGTCTCCACGGGCGATGCCAGATGGGATACTGCCGAGCAGATACTGAGGTCTGCCGATGCCCCAGATGAGCCCGAGAGAGACAGAGCCTGGCCGCGCTGGCGCCGGGCGAACGCCGGAGTACCGCCTCAGCGATATTCCCCCTCTCCGTTTTAGTTGTATTTTTACTAGTTTTGTACTATTTATATTTGGTATATTTGGATTATCCTATATTTCGGTTTTTGTGTATGTGTGCTTTTATGGTACTATTTTTATATTTTACATATCAAAATAAATTATCATGATAATGCTAAACAGAAAATATAACAACATTAAAATAGTAGCACAACATAAAAAATAGTACCACAATGTAGCGTATTTCAATTAATATAGCGTATTATAAAGTAATGTAATGTAATTTAGCGTAATTTAACATAATATAGTGTTATTCAATATAATTTCAATTAATATAGCATATTTTAGTATAAATATGCTAATTATATATCAAAAGAAGTAATATAACAAATAATTTAAATAAAAAATTTCCAATTTTCAGTGTTAAATTTCAATACTTTGATCTTCATAGTGTCTTTCTCTAAAATGCGGGTAAAAAAAAAAAAAAAAAAAGGTACATGGCCGGCCATAAAATGGCCGGCTTAGGGAGGGTACATAGCCGGCCAGAAAATGGCCGGCTTGGGTATATATCGATAATTGGTCCGATTCTGGGTATAATTAATAATTTGTATTAAACTTTGGATATTAATAAAAATGTCGGCGATTTCAATGTGGCTTAATAAATAGTAAAAAAATTCCAAAAAATATAAAATTTAGTCTCCAAGCACATTTCAATATTTAGAAAAAGTTGAACGGTTCGGATCGGTTGTTTGAATTTTCAAAATGAAAATATGGCGTGAAGTAAAACGACGTTTTACTTCACAACTCACCATAGCCTCTCTCTCTCTCTCTATATATATATATATATATATATATATCAGTATAAAATCATCAGGATTGTTTAACTGAATAATAAAGCAACATAAAATCATCGCCAAAATCTAACTGGTAGAAAACTTAAATGGTCTTGTCAAAACATTGTTTGCAATAATGATAACCAACCACGTAAGATTCATATATATATAACACTACATATACTTTTTTTTTAGTTATAAATTTTACAATAATGATAACCAACCATGGAATTAACTATTTACTTGTAATATTTAACTAAATATTATGAACAATTTGTTTATTAAATATAATTAAAAATAAAGATGCTAAAAAATAGATCGTACAGTACCCATTTAGTAGAAAAACGCATCTACAGCACTTACGTGGGTTCAACTCCGAAATCGTATCCTCCAAGATACCGGACCGAGTACAATAAGCGTTGGCAAACTCTCAACCGAGTGATTGAAAATTAGGTGTCTATTTAGATATAGGCCAGGAGTCCGTTTTGAGATTCGTGTCAAACAAATTGACAACTCATATATTGCGGATCGGCCTTTGCTGCTCTTCTGAGAGAAGAGCAGGATCCTGCTCTTCCGATCTCAACCAATCAAAATTGTTGAGATCTGTGCATGAAAAAGTTATTTTATCGAGATACGTAAATGAAAATTTTTAAATGATTGAGATCGGAAGAGTAGAGTCCTGCTCTTCTCTCGGAAGAGCAGTAGAGGCGGATCCATATATTGCACTGGATTGAATCATTCAACTCGTGCGCATTAAATTCTAATACAATTCAGGCTCCCTGGGAGTCAAGTAGCACAGCAGATGGGCGGGTTCTACCAGCATAATGGAGACATTAAGAACGGGAGGACAGTACCTGAAAGTAGTTGGATTCAATTATTCATTTTTTCTTTTGAAACTTTTCCAATGCGTGTTCTGTATGCCTGATGGTATATGTTTCATAAACGAGAAGCAGGTTAAAATTGGATTTTGTATTGCCATACTTCTCGGAAGATGCTAGAGAAGAACTTCATGTGATTTCGTCCGCAGTATAGCGCAAGTAGAGGCTTCTTCTGTTCATCTCTTGCTACAACTTCTGTGAACGCCTCCATGATGCCAGGCGATGAATGGGTGGAAACCATTTTTTTCATTTTGTTTTTCTTTATGGGGTTCTAAGATAGAAATTTCTATATAGTTATCTAACTATAAAAATAGAAAGAAAGAATATCCATAAAAGATTTTATATTCGGATTTCAAACCTCCAATCTCTTACAAAGGACGTTGATCTTAGTCAAAGAAAATTGATGTTTTTTTTTTTTCATTTTAATGAAAGCTTTGAATCGTATGGCTGATAATTTTCCATTATTTTTTTCCTGATTCTACATTTGGAAAGCTGATTGTACTGCCTTTATGCACTTTAATTTGTTTTGTATAATTGTTAGGAAGAAGATTTGAATGTCCTCATTTTTTGTTTCCAACATGTCGCTTTTTAAATATTCTAATAATAAAAATTTTAAGAATAGTGTGATCTATATCATTTTTCTATAGTTGCAAATAAAAAAAATATTTTTTTATTTGATTTTTATGTTAATCAATATATTGAAAAAATCAACATCCCAAAATTATCAATATCAGTGTATTTTGGCAATAATTTGATGTCAATTAACATAAAATTGAAATATTATAGTATTTTCCATGTGCATAAAGAAAATAATAAATATTTCATATTTAACTATTTTATTTTGATATTTGAGTTTGAAATATTAAATTACTAAAGTATTAAAAACTAATATATTAGTAATCTTCTCCATTTTTAAATATTATGATAAGACGATTTTTTCGGAGATTAAGATCAGACGAAATGATATCGTGTGGCTAGTGTTTTGCAAACGGGCTGGTCCGGTCTGGTACGGTCCAGACCTGGCCGGTCCATGGTTCCCACTGGTCTACGGGTTTAAATGGTCCGGGTCCGGCGGGTCTGATTTTTTGTGGTTGGTCCAAACCCGTGCTAGGACCGTGGTTCAAATTTACACTGTCGGGTCCAGTCCAAGGTCCGGTCTGCATCCGGTCCGAGTTTTGGTCTTTATTTATTTTTATTTTTTTCAGTGAGCAGCCCAATAATTTTAATCAGATACGAAATTCAATTTAGAGAAAATGGCTGCATGGATTTTTGTGTTCTTTATATCAAAATAAAGGTATAAAAGTCTAGTTTCAGATAATATAATTTCTCTATACAAAAAAATTACAGATTGGTACAGTTTTAATGATTAACTGACAGAGGTCAGATATCAAAAAAGCTGAAATTCCAGTGAACAGTCCTATAATTTTGACCAGATTCAAAATTCAATTTAGAGAGAATGGCTACATGAATTTTTGTGTTCTTTATATCAAAATAAAGGTATGAAAGTCTATTTTCCAGATAATATAATTTCTCTATACAAAAATATTACAGATTGGTATAGTTTTAATGATTAATTAACAGAGGTCAGAATAGCTAAATTCGGTTTGGGTCCGATTCTACACAGTGCGGTCTGGGTTTGGTCGGTCCTACACGGTTCCACGGTTAAGTCCAGTCCAGTCCTATATGGTTCTAGTGAAAATTAGTGATCCAAACCCATGCTAGACCCGTTTCTACCCAAGGTCCGGTCCGGTCCGGATTTGGGCACGGTCTGGGGCGATCTGATCCTGGACCGGCCGGGTTACTTCTATACACTACGTGTGGCACATGTTTTCATAATGGAGAGACAATTGCAAATTTGATTTTGCTTTGCCATGCTTTTCGATAGATATCACAGAAGAACTGAAGAACTTAATCTGCTTGTGTCAGCAGGCTAGGACAGCGTAAGCAGAGGCTTCTATGGTTGATCTTTTGCTTCCACTTGTTTGCCTTTATGTTGCCAATGATAAACTAGCAAATATCGTTCTCTTTTTAACGAAAACTTTGAATTCATCCAATATTAATGGAGTGGCAGAAGTTTTTCCACTAAAAAAGTTATATTCTGTTTCAATGATCTGAATTACAAGTCATCGAACGTTGATTGGTTTGCTTATAAGTATTGCAATTTATGTATTGTATCCGTTTTGCACAATTTTTAAACCAAGTTATTGCACATAATTTATTATTATCAATTTGTTCTGATGTCGTTATTTGAGATTCTAAAGCAGAAGCGACATTACCATGTTCTAATGTTGTTCTAATGTCGTTGTTTAATTTGGTTAAATATTTGTTCTAATGTTGTTGTGCTCTTCTTGCAATGAACTTAAAAACAACAACATTACTATGTTGCATCATTAATGAAAAAGACATTCACTGCTCTCTCTACCTAGTCTTTTTCATATCTTTTCACATTTAGCATTTTTTTAAAAGATAATGATTTCACTTGTAATAAAAAAATCGCTTAGATTTTATGTAATACTAAGTTCGTTATTATTTTTGTCTTTCGGATAATTCGTGTATATTTGGGGAGTTATTCGTTATGACCTTTAAACAGGAAGCATTTTTCTCAAGTTTTTCACTTTGCTATTTAATTTCGCTATAATTTTTCTAAAGTTTTTTTAATTTTACCAAAATTAAAGAAGTTCATCTCGCTATAACAATTTAGTTCTACGGAGGGGGCAGTATTATTGGGCTTTGAGATTCGTGCCAAGTTAAAAAGAACGGTCCAGATCAAGTAATTGTAAAAGATTCCCTATTACGGTACTGGGGTGATGTGAATTCGATAGTGTCGACCTAGAAAGAGCACATGGGCGGGTTCCACCAGCATAGTTGGGGGCAAATATTCTCGCCGGTACCGTAAACGATTCCCTTCACTTTACGGTTAGAGATTAACTCTCAGCCGCTTTGGGATTCGGACTAGTGCAGAGACAGTATTATTGGGCTTTGAGATTCGTGCCAAGTTAAAAAGAACGGTCAGATCAAGTAATCGTAAAAAGATTCCCTATTACGGTACTGGGGTGATGTGAATTCCATAGTTGGATTCAATTATTAGTCATTTTTTCTCTTGCAGCTTTGCCAATGCGTGCTCTGTATGCCTGATCGTGCGGTGTATATTTCATAAAAGAAAGGCAAGTTAAAATTGGATGTTGTATTGCGGTACTTCTCGGAAGATGCTACAGAAGAACTTCATGTGATTTCGTCAGCAGTACAGCGTAAGAGCATCTATATCCCTGAAACTCAAAGAGTTTCTAAATAACTGTTACCTGCTTTTAAAAAATTATAGGCTCTGGAGTTTCTAAATGTTTACATCCCTGAAACTACTTTTAGAGTTTCTAATAAGCCACATCATCAGTAAATTAAAATTGATAAGTCACATCAGCAGTAAATTAAACTAATTTTAACAAATACAGGCCAATCGTTTTGCCACGTCAGAGTTTATAAATGATTTATTAATAAGAAATTATTGAGCAAAGTTGTTAAATAAGAAATCCATCTACATTCCTGAAACTGGTTTAGCAACTGCCACGTAAGATTAGAAACTTTAATAGTTTCAGGGATGCAGATGCTCTAAGCAGAGGCTTCTCCTTTTGATCTCTTGCTACAACTTGTGTGAACACATTTGATGAATGGGTCGAAATCATTTTTTTCATTTTGTTTTTCTTTAAGGAATTCTAAGATAAGAAATTCCTATATAGTTATGTAACTACAAAAAAAGAAAGCAAGAAATCCATAAAAGATTTTATATTCGAATTTTAAACCTCCAACTTCTTACACGAGGCGTTGATTTTAGTCAAATAATTTTTTTTTTCTTTTTAATGAAAGCTTTGAATCGTATGTCTGAAGTTTTTCGATTATTTTTTTTCCTAATTCTATATTTGGAAAGCTGATTGTATTGCCTAAAATTTATATATTTTATGCACTTTGATTTGCTTTGTATAATTGTTAGGAAGAAGTTTTGAATGTCCTAATTTTTTTTCTTCAACATGTCGCTTTTTTAATATTCTAATAATAAAAATTGTAAAAATGTTTTTGTTATAATAATAAAAATTCTAAGAATAGTGTGATCTATATCATTTTTTTATAGATGCAAATAAATTTTTTTTATTTTTTTATTATGTTAATCAATATATTGAAAAATCAACATCCCAAATTATCAATATCAGTGTTTTTTGCAAGAATTTGATGTCAATTAAAATAAAATCGAAATATTGTAGTATTTTCCATATGCATAAAGAAAATAATAAATATTTCATATTTAACCATTTTATTTTGATATTTGAGTTTGAAATATTAAATTACTAAAGTTTAAAAACTAAGATATTTGAATTATTCTCTATTTTTAAATATTATGATAAGACGATTTTTTTTTAGATTCAGATCAGACGAAATGATATCTTGTGGCTAATGTTTTCATAATGGAGAGACAATTTAAAATTTTATTTTGCATTGCCATACTTTGAAAGATGTCACATAAGAACTTCATCTGCTTGCGTCAGCAGGACAGCGTAAGCAGAGGTTTCTATGTTTGATCTTTTGCTTCCACTTGTTTGAACACCTTCATGTTGCCAATGATAAACGAGCAAATATCGTTCTTTTTTTTAACGAAAACTTTGAATACATCCACTAAACAAGTCATTGAACGTTGATTGGATTGCTTAAAACAATTACAATTTATGTACTATAATATGTTTTGCATAATTTTTAAACCAAGTTATTGCACATAATTTATTATAATACATCTGTATCTCATGTCGTTATTTGATATTCCAAAGCAGCAGCAATTTTATTTAGATATAAAAGTGTAGCGTAGAAATTTGTACTGAATATGCGACTCGTTTCTAAATAATTCCAGTTGGGTACCATATTATATATATATTTTTTACGAGGGTATAGTACGCCGTTTCCAAACAACTATATATGTGAACGCACAGTTTATAGCAATACTCCGATTAAGTTAAGTTAATTAAGATGCAAAATTCATGACTATGAGGTGAACGGTATTATATATTGTTTTATAGTGATCGTGATGTGGTATAAACTTATGAGAATAGAGTACACTAACATGAGTCAATGTAATTGTAACTTCAGACGCGTTGGCCTCGTTGTTTTGATTAAATATTTGTTCCAATGTTGTTGTGCTCTTCTTGCAATAATGAACTTACAAACAACAACATTAATTACTTTACAATATAATATAATAATACGACAAAAAAATAATTTACAATAAGCAAAGAAGGAAAAAATAATATTTTAAAATTTATTAGGGGGCAAACCGCAAACGATAAAGAGTTTAAACTTTCTATACGAAGCCCGTAGGAGAGGAATTACGATCTGGATTCAGTTATACTCTTATTATCTTTGCAATATTACAAATTGTTACTCTTTTGGACTTTTCGCAGTAAGTTTACAAGCAAAGTAGGAAAGAATAATATTTTGAAATTTATCCGGGGTCTTTTGAAATTACGACCTGGTTGTCCTTTCTTGTTAATTACCATTATATCCTCTCTACCTGTGCTCATAGCTAATCTCTAACTGTCCAATTTTTATCTTATCTTTTCTTTTCTGTACGGAGCTGGAATGACTTGGCGTAACATGGTTTTCCATTTTATTTGCAAGTGGGTTTGGGCTTTAATAGATTTTGGGCCACGTTTCTTCTTGAAACACTGGACTTGTTGGATTTGAACTTCAACCAATTTTGGGCTACCTTTCCCTTCTCTCTCCCTTTCTTAAATTCATATATAATCCAATCGATAACTTGATTTATCTCCATCAACCTGGGAGGTGATTGGATATATAATTCGATTTTGTATTGAAGAAATTATATCCTACATCTCAAAATTATGTTCCGTAACTTATTTCTTGTAATTTGCTGCATCTGTTTGGTAAAGAACAGGGTATTAGGGATCGATTGTATCAATTTTAGGAACAAGAGTCTCAATGGAAATAACAGTTAGAAAATATGTTCTCACAATAGCTACAGATATTTAGAATCTAGATTTTAGTACCAAAAGAATATAAACAACAGCTGAACAGTTTCTGCTCAAGCTAAATTTTGCAACAGATGGTCATTGGTAGTTTCTGCTCTGCTGAACAGCAGCTTAACATAATTTTAAAATGCTGAAATATGATCATTGGTAGATTTATTTGAGCACAATTTTATTAATATAAAGACGTAGTTATATGAATCGTATGGATCGGAGGCCGGAGGGGCAATTGGGATAAAATTATTGACTGTACATTAAGGACAGTATCATGTTCTCTTATCTCAAATTTACCCAGTACAATCAAGGGGCAACCAAATATTTAATAGCATGCCTTGATTTGTTAACCTAAAAATAAAAAAAAAATAGAGACTTAATTACGACTAGACAGTAAAACTGTTTCGATTCAGAGTTGTACTAAACGATTCATGTTGCCTTTTGGTGCTGCTTTGAGAAGGTCATCAGTAGACATAGGTGGGTTTTCAAGCAAATTTTGACATATAGTTTTTCAATTTTGACAGGACAAGATTTCTTTGGCCATCTTAGTTAATTTAACCAGTGTGTTCCAACAGAAATTTAACTATAGAGTCTAGTTGAGAATTAGGATGAGAGGCTAACAGCACATAAGTTTGTAAGTTTGTGAGTATATTTTTCTCTGTTTTGTCATTTGTTTAGATAAAAATTAAAGTGAATATTTTAATTTTTGGTATTTACGAGAAAAAATTGGCAGGATCGAGTTTTTCAATATATGAATTTCTAATTGGTAGACCAGGGGCGGAACTAGAAAATAGAGATTGGGGGGTTGAAAAATCAAATATAGTGCAATTTCATTTTATAAGGAGGCTAAAAGGTATTAATACATATGAGAATTATAAAATTTAATGGACTAAAGTATAAAATGTCAATTTATTGGGGGGTGCTTAGCCTCCTTTGCTCTCTACTGTGTTCCGCCACTGCGGTAGACATTACCTTATCACTAAATAAAAGAAATGATCGAGTTTTTTTATAAAGCATGATCACAATATTTTTTTTTAAAAATAGATAATAAATGTAATGAATTAGCACGTTTTGCTGTTTCGATATGTATTCGAGTCATTTTATGCATATATTTTGGGTCCGATTTGGTCTGTTCTTGAGATGTATTGTTTAATTAACTATGTCGAACATCAAATATCATTCAATACTGGAAAATATCATTTTCACATACTTTAAACTAACATAATTGAAATAAAAGACTTGTGTTTAAATCGAATTTGACATTGAAAAGCCGATGATGCTTAATTGCTTGCATGCATGTATGCTTTGCATGTTGTAGTTCTCATGATTACTAGCCGAGTAACATATATAGGCCACGTTGACACCATTAACATATATAGCACGAGAATGGAGCCCACACATATTGGTGATAACTGATATCTAAAAAAACTATTAATTTTCCAATGTAAAATAAGTTCCGTTCCGTCCATAAAGGGAATTATTCAGTAAAAAAGGAAAACAAAAACAAAACATCAATTATGAGAAAATCTAATTAAACAAAGTGGTACAAATGTTCCGTAATATGTCATAAAATAAAATAACATAAACAAAACAAAAAAATGCATCATGAGCCCGGCGTGGATAGAGAATGGCACTGAAAAATAAGCTACACTAAGGCCAGACAGAAGGTGAGCAGGAATTGTTGGATTTAGAGACGTCTAAATACAATAATTAAGTTGGACATGCGTGTATATAATTATATGTCTCATACTGTCACAAATATTAATGCCAAAATAAGTGATTAATTAAGGAATGGCATTGTACGTATTTTAATAAGGATTTGGATCCGAAAACGTATAGAAATAAGATTTAAATTAATTATAATTGTTAATGGACCGATTATAATTAATGTAATTAATACACATATTATTTTAGGTTAAAATAAGTTTAAAATATCAATTATGAATCTTCATGATTTTACGGAAATTTAGAAACAAATTTTGGACAAAACGGAGTTCGTATGAATTTTCGGAATTATTCGGAGAAGGAAATTAACCTGAAAATAGGAAAACTAACTCATTAGGGTTAGTTATGACCAAAATAGAATTCCATGAGAGCTAATTTTGATCAGATTGATGTGTATATAAAGGCTGGGTTTCCATGGCTGCAATAATCACCAATTTTGCTGCTCCATTACAGAAAATATACTCTATTCTTTGTATTCGGAAAGTTCAGAAAAGAGAGGGTGTGATTGCGAAGCCCTGGAAGAGCCCAAAAGCCAAACGAGTCAAGTTCTAGGAGCTCTCAAGTCAAGACAAGGATCTCAATCAACCTAGAGCCAAGGATATTGTCCGATTGACAATAAGGAGGCCTTTTGAAGATGGATAGTAAGTTCCGCTGCACATTTACTTTATTTTCTTGCATAGGATCCTAGGGTTTTAGGTTTTAAAGTAATTAGGAAAACCCGTACACCCAACAGGAAAGGCACGGCATATAATCCTAACATAAAAAAGCCTTTATTTTTTTTACTTTTTAACCTAGAAAAAATGGATTTCACAATTTCTGGTCCAAAGACTATACCAGAAATTAGCCCGAAAGGAGACCCTATAATCAGAGTGATAACAAGAATTAGGACAGCGATAGGATACCAAACTGGAGCAAGTGTCACATACATCCCCAATCCAAATGCCACAACCATACTACTCGCTGCCATCATAAAACATATTGTTGCAAACTCGAGGTTACTGTCAACATCATTGGTTTCATTATTAAAAAGCAGCGCAAGTAAGTTGAAGAATCCTTGTATAAATGCCAAGGCGTTTGCTAGAATAAATGCCCGGAACATATATCTCCTCCCTAGAACTGGTGTACCATTGTCTTGGTTATAACCTCCAGGAATGGTGAAAGCGGCAGCAAATGTTACAGTTGTAATTAGTACGGAGCCGAGTCCGAGAACTTGAGTTTTCTCCCATTTATCTGTGGGTGGTGGTTTCATTACATCGTCAAACCACTCTTGAGTAAATCTAGAACCTTCAACAGATTCTTGGCGGTCAATGTCATTATCATCAATATACTGTAAGAGACAACAGAAGTGTCTGTTATAATATTATTAACCAACAGACCACTTATTTACCAGTAATGAACAATGATTAGAAGCATGTCACATCTTAATTAATTTATTACAATCAATAGTTGCAAAATTTAACAATTCGCACTTAAGCAACCGATATCAAGTTCTACTATGAATAAAATATGCAAAAGAGAATGTGTGTGTGATTGTGTGTATATATATAGACAGAGAGATTGGCTAAGGTCATAGCGGTATGACCAAGGTCTTGGTACTATTAATTTTTTTTTATGATTTTCAAAGGTCAATAGTCGATCTGAAGTGTTTTAAAATATTCTCCATATTAAAATGTGCATGGAGACCAATTTTTTTAATTTTTTGAAATTTTTTTACTATTTTTTATGAACTTCTAAAAATCATTGTCTTTCATAATTTTTTATATGAAAAATTACGATTTCAAAAATCTTTAAAAAAAGTAAACAAATACCAAAAAAATATAAAACAAAAAATTGTAAAATTTGGTCTCCAAGTACATTTTAATACGGAAAACATATTTAGCACTTCAAATCGACGATTTCAACTTTAGAATCGCATAACAAACTGATAGTATAAGATCTTAATTGGTCATACCACTTTGATCTTAGCCAACCTCTCTTTCTCTCTCTCTATATATTTGTGTGTGTGTATTGGTGTGGTGTGTGTGCTATTTGGGAAAAGAAGATGGATATCAATGTCGAAAGAATGCGAAACAATGAAGGGCTAACACCATTCGAACTTTTCGCGAGGCAACTGGAAACTAATGAGGTATGCTTAAATTAACAAACACTTTATAAAATTATTTCTTAATAAATTTAGTTAACTAGGGTTTTGCTACCAACTATTGAACTACCAAGCACGCAAACCGTACTTTTGATCCGAGGCAACACCGATGCAACTAAATGCTCGTAGTATAGGAAAAGTCTATATATATATACTTTTGATCTGAGGCATAGAAAGCTATATATATTTTTGGTTAAATTTGTCTGAGAATTGTGCCGCCAAATACTATACAAATATGAATTTTACTCGTAGTACACCATTGTTTACTAAAATATATTCTGATTAATCTCAACTGTTCGATTATCCATGCCAATTTAACATAAATATTCAATTTTTGGCTTTACTGGTAACAAATATACAAATATATTAAACATAATTGTGATAATTGAGAGCTAGACACGTGTGAAATGTACCGATCCTGACTCTATTTTATCTACTTATTCTGAAGGTTGATATATATTACGATTTTAATGCCTGAAATAACTTTCTATTTATATTGCAATCGTTCTATGAATTAATTACAATGGATCTTCTTTATTGGAGTATCACCCAATAGGCCAATACCCCCGTTTGTGTGTGTGTATTGGTGTGGTGTGTGTGCATTACTTTTATGTTTTATTTTTCGTTTACCTCCGTTTCTCTCTTCATCATCCTTCTCCATTCCGTTTCATTGTTGGATTCAGATCGAGTTGGGTTTCATTTTTACTGGGGATAGGAATGGCCAACACAAAGAAGGGACCAAGCTCAGGTTAGGTTGGATTCAGATCGAGTTGGGTTCGCATGGTTAGATATCATATCACATCATTGTTTTATTTTGGATCGAGTCCGATATAATTCACTTTCAGTTGTTCATCCAATTTTGACGTTTCAGTTTCAAATCAGATCCGATTTGGATTAGGTTTTTCGCAAACGAGACTTTTAAGTTATATCTATTTATTTTAAAACACACAGAACCTCTTAATTTATTCAGGAAACATTTCTGACACGCATAAGACATCTGAAAACATGTCTATAACGTTTCTAAAGGCACATACAAATTAACTGTCATAATACTAGACATTGTGCTGTTAATAGAAGATCTAAAATCGTTTCAAAACCTCGAAAGAATTAGCTAGGTTGAGATTTGTTAACCATCCTTAGAATTGTTAACACTACGGATGAAATCAAATTATAAATAAATAATTAAGAATCACCTTTTTTTTTTCTCTTCCCCAAATTCATTGAATATATAAACTAGAAAATCTCTTGGGATATACAATTGAAAGCTTGGGTGCTAAGCAGCTCAGGACCGTTCGACCGTTATAAATCCGTAGTGCACAAATTTAACAAAACAAAAACAAGAAGCTTTTAATAAAACGTGCGAAGTGGATAATTCGGAGCGGATAATTCGGATCTGTTTTCACCCCTATCTAAGCTCCATAAATGTGCTGCACCTATTTTAAAAAATTTAGAAATAATTGGAAAAGTCTATCAAGCATGATGCTTTCAGATGGCATGTCTCTTTCCCACGTCTTATTGATTTATAACTGTTTTGCCATTTATTTAAATATAAACTAGAGGTACATTGACTAACAAATAAAATTTTAAAGAAAAAATAATTTTGCTACGGTTTTCTCTTTTAGTAAATTAAGAAACTAATTATGAATTTTAAAACAAATATTTTCTATTATGTATTTATAAGATAAATTAGTTGTTCTCTTTGATTGTTTATATTTAGCAATAAAGTTAATAGGAATAATCTGTTAGTATCTGCGAGGTAAAAGTGCTTAACAATATTGGTATCCTTGCGGATTTTCTCATTAGTAATAGCGATACTCTCAGGATTAACAATTTTTGTTAGTTTACCCTCGACAATAGTCATATTTTACCTTTGGAGATACTCACCGATTTTTGTAGTTAACAGAATTTGTTATGTATTTTGACTATTTAATGATTTTATCAAATCAATGGATTGATTTCGGATATAAACAATCAGTAAATATTGCGGTGAAGAAAATTACAAGAAAATATTGTAAAACTAAAATACAATACTAAAAACAAAGTCAAACAAAAGTGAGATTTTTGAATAGCCTGCCGAGTGATCGTCTGTCTATTCCCTTTTCAAATCGCCATCCAAAAGCGTTAGTTACGCTTTGATACAATTATTAGTATGATGATTCTCTTTTTATAGGTTGAGTATTTCCTCTCCGATGAGAATTTATCACTAGTTTCCTCTGTTTACTTTTTTTTTTAATTTATAGTTAGTTTTGCATTATCACAACTGATAAATATTGGCAATTTTACATTTTTTGCTTACCCGATATCTTCGTTCTGCATCAAAGATTCAGGATTAATTGATCTATGTGTTGATCCGAAATTCATTAGGAAGTTGTCACCGTACGTTGCACCACAACCTCAAATCCGTCATAATAAAACACGTCGATTAATTGGTATCTATTAGTGTTATAATTGAGAATATAATTATTGGATAATTGCATTCTATTTTTTTTGTCAATTAACTTTTCTAACAAAATTTTCAGTTTTAATTAATTAGTTGCTAATTAGTGAGACCTCACCTCCTGTATTTCTAAATGTTCCTTATTACATGCTTGCTTATTTTTGGAAGGAAATCGTCTCCTATAATCATGACAGTATTCATTACAAATTAAATATTTAACTATCATATATTTCTAAGGCGGAAGCAAGAAATAGAAATATAAAATAAATCTAGCCAGCTTATGGATTAATAATCATATCCTATGATGAAAACAATTTTTAATATTTTTGGAACTTATTGCAAAACATGTCTTAGCTTGAATATATATTTTTTTAAAACCAATAGAAGTCCACGATCAATGACTTGGATGCATGATAGAACTTTAAAGATTTAATAGGCGCGTCAAGGATAACGCTTGAGTATTTTTTAATTTAGTGTGCAATAAATTAGGAAGATATTAATAAATGTTTTATGCAAAGACAAACTTCAGCTGGAAATAATTTTTTTTGTACCTCTGAATACTTTTTTTTTAAAGAAAAAAGTGATACCTCTGAATAATTCATTGGGCAGTTTTTCCTTATAATTAATATATAGCTACGGGAACTTCAGAACCTTCCATATAGTGAACGGTAATAAAAAAGTAAAAAGCGTTGAGAAAATTAAAGAATTTCAATAAAAGACATATGAGCCGTCCAAGCAATTAAGTCTTTCATCTATAGACATCTCCGTTTATGTAAATAATATTAGTTATAATAAATTATATATTAAATAAGTTTAGTTAATTATTTAAATGAACGAACATATGTGTAAATGATATTGCATCATAAAAGCATAAAATTTATAAATAAAGATGTTCGGGGACAAGCACACTCGGTTGATTAACAGACGTAAATTAAATTAAATGAAATGAAATTCTGTGTCTCCGTAAAAAATGGAGACGATAAGGCCCCCGAAGCTTCCAGTTCAACTAGTGGAATGGAGACGATCAGAATTGTAAATTGATTAATAAATAATAACGGAAGTTTGTTCTGTTGCTATGTATTGAAACCAGTCATTGACGTTTATTGAATTGCCTAAAAGTAATACAATTCATATACTATAAATATATGACAAAAAATAATTTACAAGCAAAAAAGGAAAAATGAGAAAGAGTTTCAACGACTTTCTATTACTATGAACAAACATTACTTACAAAATGCATCTGCAATGAGATGTGAACCACAAAATCATGCGTTCTCTGGTTTTTTAACATATGATAATTCGGCATTTCTAGGAGCATGTACCAACTAGTATGAATGAAGTCTGAATTAAACAAAGCCCGGAGGAAGAATTACGACCTGGATTCAGTTATATCTTTACAATTTATAATAATGGTACTAATTTGGGCTTTTCACAGTAACTAAGAACTCCGGGGTCTTTTGCAATTACAATCTGGTTCTATGAAGTTTCTCCTTTCTCGTTAATTACAATTATTTCTTATCTACCAGTGCTCTGTTTTCTGTATGGGGCTGGATAGGCTTGGCGCAACCTGGTTATCCATTTTACTTACAAGTGGGTTTGTGCTTTAATTCATTATGGGCCACATACTTTATTGAAAGACTTTTAATGTAATTCTAGGATTTCAACTTCAACCAATTTTGGGCAACCTTTCCCTTCTCTTCCATCTGGCCCTTCAAATTTTAAATATATCTATTTTCGGATTTTAATGTTCTTCATTTGTACCGATTAGTTCTATATTTAACATAAATTTTAAAAAACATAATTTTAGATCTGTCATAGCATCCTTTTTTATATTTGCCCTCCAGTTAGTTGATTAAGTGGTGCCAACGCTTTGTTTAAAATTAACTCTTCTGACAATGTGTGAAAAAAAAAAAAAATTATGTGTTTTGTTTGTGAAAACTAAGGAGATGGAGGAGCAGGAGGCGAAGGTGTATTTAGGTGGCAAATTTTTTCGCTCCCTAAGGAACCGTACATTGTACCGCTGCGACTTATTTGAGAATAATTCAAAAGAATCATAGTAATATTACTATGACTTATTTCGTAGTCGAAGAATGGCCATCATTATGTTAATAATTAGTATTAATAAATTGAAAGAAATGTGATCATTATGTTTAATACACATATTTATTGAAAACATAATAACTGATGGAATTGCATTCCGCAAAAAGAGCATAATATATAATTAGTAACGAATTAAATAAACAATATTAGATAAAAGTTGACTATATCCAAAAAGAAAATATTAGATAAATTGTGCTAAGCGCTAGATTAATTAATCAGCTGATGGTGGATAGGTTAGTCGGGCCAGTACTAGTGTCAATCAATGAAACAATTGTACGTAAGAGTACATCAATGAATTAATCTGCTATTGAAAAGTTTTATTTCCGACTCCGCTATTCATAAGTCATAACCAAGGAAGGCATATGATCCAAACCCGCTACATTAAGTTCATAAATTGTCTTATTCTGCCCATGCTTTATTTTAATTTAGCAACGATCAAATTCTAATTAAATAAATAAAATACTTTTAGGTTCTAATTAAATATGACATTGAAAAGCCGATGATGCTTGATTGTTTCTTGTAACATAATAACATATCCATTTCACAATATATATATGCATGTTATAGTTATACTATATATCATGATTACTAGCCAGAATTAAGTATAACCTAGCTTGAACTTCAAAAGCTAATTAACCAGACTTTTTAATTTTGTAATGGCTTACTTTAAAAAAAATTCTAAATTAAAGTAACAAAAGTTTCTGCCAGTTCAAGTAAAAATTCAGTAGAAAATAGAAACATCCATTATAACAAAGTCCAACAAACCAAGTACATAGCAATAATGTTCTTTTTATGTCACCGGAAAAAAGACATAAAGAAGAAAAAAAATGCTTCATGAAGCAAACAAGGTAGACTTCGATAGAGAATGACAATGGAATTATTGACTTAGGAAGGCCAGGAAGAAAACAAACATGAGAGATAGGGCATAAATTGCCACTATAGGGTTCGCATTAAAAAGAAAATTAGTACTAATGATTAATTAAATAACGCCCCAAAAATAGGGCACGAGACCCTATAAACGGAGCGATAACAAGGAGGATGATGACTATTGGCAAACAAACTGGAGCAAGCGTTACATACAATCCCAATCCAAATGCCACAACCATACTACACGCTGCAAACAGAAAAACAATTGTTGCAAATTCGAAGGTGTCGACAGTCACATCTGGCAGGGCATTAATAAGAAGCACAAATAAGCTTAAGAACCCTTGTATAAATGCTAAGGCGTTTGCTAGAATAAATGCCCAGAACGTATATCTGCTTCCTAGAACTAGTGTACCGTTGTCTTGGTTACAACCTCCGGAGATTGTGAAAGCAGTAGCAAATGTCACAGTTGTAATCTGTATGGAGCCCAGTCCGATGACTTGAGTTCTCTTCCATTTATTTCCAAAGGATGATGATTTAGAAAATTTCTCACCATAGGTCATCTCGTGGGCAGAAATTTGTGCAAACAACGGTCTAGAATCCTGTTATAATATTATTAACCAAGAAAGCACTCAATTAAAGTTACAAACAGTTCTAATGAAGAATTTATTGTTAGAAGGATGTCATATTTTAATTAATTTATTATCTTCCATTCTTGCAAAATTTAACAAATAACAATTAGTAACTAATAGTTTTGTTGTATTGTATTGGGTGATACTCTAATACACCGACAAACATTAGATGGTAGATGATGTGTCGACCGTTGGATGGTAGATGATGATCTGTTTATGGTTGTGTCCACTAAATTAACAATTCTAATCTTCAGAATACGTAAAGAAAATATATACTTCGTATGGTGTTAAGCCTCGTTTGTTTCGGACTGTTTCTGCAATGCGATTCATCCTGTTTTTCCAAATAAATCTCATAGTAGACATGTGTCCCTTCATTGCTGCAATGTGCAATGGTCAAGCCTCGAAAAATAGAGCTGCCTTGGTCAAATGAGTAAAGGCAAAAAATCCAAACCGCTGACCAATCTTTCAGTGCCGGGTGTACGTGCTATACCCGGTAAGCCGTGTCGACCGTTGGATGGTAGATGCTGATCTGTTTTGGACGTCGGAGGATTACTGTAGAGTTGACTACAACCAGATAGGTCGCGTCATTAAGAAATGGGGACCAGGTTTGTTTGGCATGGAGTATCAGGGAATGACACGTGTAATCGTGTTGAGAGAATGTGGTCACGGGGATTGTTGTGGCCAACTACCTGGGGCAGAAATAGTGGAGCAGTTTCTTTGTGAC
This sequence comes from Carex parvula, assembly GCA_025461045.1. Lineage (NCBI taxonomy): Eukaryota > Viridiplantae > Streptophyta > Magnoliopsida > Poales > Cyperaceae > Carex > Carex parvula. The sequence goes on from JAJGRW010002299.1 coordinate 66,147, forward strand.
ATGTATTTTTTCAAGAAGAGATGAAATTTCCAATTTTGTGAATAATCTGATTTCTGGTGTGGAGATGTTTTAAGCCAGAAAATTGGAAAAAATGAAAAAATTCAACAGTGTATATATTAATTCAACAGTGTATATATTAATTCACCCTGTTTGGTGATAACTGATAACTAACCGGAATATTTAATTTTCCAACGTCTTACTTAGAAAAATTAATTATTATTCTAATATTTTTTTTTTACTTTTTTCAATATTCTAGTAGATTAATTCAAAAATATCAGAGTAATACTACAATTTGTTTCGTAAAAAAAAGGTCATAAATATGTTAATTAGAATTTACTTATTGCTTTACCATATTGAAGAAAAAAATGTCATGATTATGTTCAATACACATATTTTTTTGAAAATAAAATAACAGATGGAATTACATTCCAAAAAAAAACACTAATTAGTTAAGAATTTAATCAAATAATATTTAATAAGTTGTTCTTGGCGTTAAATTATTAATTAATCAGCTGATGGTGGATAGATTAGTCAGGCATGTGCCAAACAATTATTAACCCTCCTTCTATGCCTATATGGTTAGACCATGTTCTTATTAATTAATCTTCACAGGACAAGTTTTATTTTCGACTCAGCTATTCGTAAAAAACGAAGGCCTACGATCCAAAGCCGCTATGCAATTAAGTTCACAAGTACTGGTCTTATTCTGCATTTGTTTTCTATTAATTTAGCAACCACCAAATTATAATTAAATCAAAGACTTTTTATAATTTATATTCTAATCGAATATGACAATGAAAAGCCGATGGTGCTGAATTTTGCTTGCATGTAGGATATAACATATCCATTTCTTCCTAGTATATATGCGTACATATCCATTTTACAGTATATATGCTTTATATATTATAGTAGTTCAGTTCTACTATATATCTTGATATAAGTTGCCGAGTAACACGGGCCACGTAGACACCTAGAACTTGGAAAGCCCAAAATTATATATGTACAGCTGCCGAGGCCCGTCAGCCTTGGGCCCTAGCATGAGAATGGAGCGCATACAATATTTGCGATAACCAGACTATTTAATTAATTTCTAATATCTTAAAAAATAATTAATTTTCCAATATAATTTTACAAAAAAACTTCTGTAAATAGTAAAGATTAAGAAAAGAAACAACAATTATGAGCAAGTCCAACAACCAAGTACGTAGAAAAAAATGTTCGGTAATATCATAAATAAAATAACACAAGGAAAAAAATGTTATTAACATTAATTATTCTAGTACAATAAGATCAACGTGTGGATAAATAATCGCACTGAAAATGTATGTAGTTACAGGAAGGCCAGGCAGAAGATGATCAAGAAAGACACGACAGTTGATGCCATCATTTGATAAAAAAATGCATCACTAGTAGGACGGGCTATTAAATATCTCTGAGTGTGGAAAATAAGAAAAAGCCCAGCAGGAGACCCCATAAACAGAGTGATAACAAGGATGAGGATGGCAATAGGGTAACAAACTGAAGCAAGCGTCACATACAATCCCAATCCAAATGCCACAATCATACAACTCGCTGCCAAGACAAATAACATTGTTGCAAATGGGATGACTCTGTCAAATTGTTTGTTCAGAACTGTCAAAAGAAGCGCAAATAAGCTTATGGATCCTTGTATACATGCCAAGGCATCTGCGACAATAAATGCCCGGAAGATATATCTTCTTCCTAGAACCGGTGTACCGTGGTCTTGGTTATAACCTCCGGGGATTGTGAAAGCGGCAGCAAATGCTACAGTTGTGATAACCATGGAGCCTAGGCCAACAACTTGAGTTCTCTCCCATCTATCCTCCTTCAAGATCTAATATGAAAAAAATAACACTAACGAATATTAACTACCAGTAACAAGTTCTAATATGAAAAAAAATGTAAAAGGAGAAAGATATATATTTGAGTTTTGGTTCATGCTCCAATCCACCGAAAAACTTAAAGATCCATAGTAATTAAATTCATATAACGACTGCAATTTAAAAAGAAAGTTACCTTGTGATTTAAATCTTTAGATCAGTAAAAAGATACGGACTGGACTATTCGATTTGACATGTAGCTAGCTCTTAATTATCACAAATAAATTTAACAGATTTGGTACCAGTTTTAAGATAATTATTGAATTTTCTTTTGAGATCATTCAAACATTTTTTTTTACTAAAAAATGGTGTATATACTAGAGTAAAATTCATATTTGTTTTATTTATCCAAAAACAAATTGGGTACTGGAAAAGGATAGGATGTTAAAAATTTCGTGGTAATTCGTACAACTGGATTAAAGCCCTATTGGGAAATAAGTGGATTTGGTGGCAATTTTTGAGCCCAAAATGTTTTTGTTTTTTTCGTAATGCGTACGTGCTCGGTAGTCCACTTCTATTTATTGAGAAAATAACCTTGTGACATTATTCTAATGCGAACTAACTAATCAGATCCTTCTGATGACATTAATTCAATATTTTGGCAGCATAATTCCAAGATAAATTTATCCTAATATATCTATTATTCTATTATTCTTTATGACTTAGATCAAAAGTATAAGAAGACTTTACCTATATGTACTATGACGTCCACTCAAATCGCATTTGTGTTGACATTGAGACTAATACTTTTCACCTAATTACCTAATTAACTAGTATGTATGTTACGTGTTTGGTAGTTCATTAGTTGGTAGCAACACACAAGATAACTAAAATAAACAAGAAATAATTTTCTGATGTAATTTGTTAATTTAAACATACCTTATTAGTTTGTAACTGTTGCCTCTTGGAAAGTTCGAATGGTGTTAAGCCTTGCTTGTTTTGGATTGTTTCTGGCGCCACATCCTTCATTTTGTGTTTTGCCCAAATAAGCTTCATATTAAGGCTGTCTCCCTTCATTGCGGCAATGTGCCATAGTGTATTTCCTTCATAATCCTGTGCATTATTCATTCTTGCAATCATTTCTCGAACACTGGTGTTTTTAAATATCTCACAAAAAATCTCGCTCATGCCCTCTTCTGCTGCAACGTGAAAAAGGTTTCTTCCGTGAGGATCCAGCAACTCGGCACACTTAGGGTACATTTCCATTAAATGCAATACCAATTCCTTATTGCCCGTGCTTGCGGCTAAATGAACTGGAAACATTCCAGTTGAAAATTTGGTGTATGCCAGAGCATGGTCCTGTTCTAACATGGTCTGTACCATCTTAGTATATTTTTTGTCTATTGCTACGTTCAATGCAGAAAACATATTGTTGTTGACCCTGTAAGCTACTTCGGGGTCCAACTTCATCAACGCGAGGATAATACCTATATGGTCGTATGTAGCGGCAACGTGCAGGGCTGTGTCCCCATTTTCATTTTTTTGTTCGAGAGCATCCTTCACGGCAACAAGATCAATTTGAATGAGGTTGTGGATGACATTCTCATTTCCGACTTTCGCAGCATAGTGCAAGGGTGTCTCTAAGTTTTTGTTTGGCGATTTTAATAGAGACACATCTCTTCGAAAAACCATCAAAGCGAGCTCGTTGTGCCCCTCAGTAACAAGTATGTGAAGAATAGTGTCTTCAAAAGTATCAAAACGAGTTACACTTCGGAGCTCAGATTGGACAGTCAGGTGTTCTGTCTTTATTTGTTCAGGAGCAGAATGAGAGGCATCTATTGTCACCTGATTAGACAATGTAATTTTTTTTATGAAAACATCCAAATTGGACGAGTGCAGAGTAGATGCGATGAGCTTTGGACCTACTTTTGGTTCTGATGGGCAACGGTGCCATCTGATGCACTTTAAATTCTTGTGCATGAATCTCAGAGCGAGGAGTACACGAATCTTCAAACAAATCAGAAAGCTCTGATGCCCATCGAACTCAAAAGTAGGTCCAAAACCCATCGACCTACACTTTTCTCAAATTGGACCATTTGAAACATATCAACTTTTTAGATCGAGAAAATAAGGCAGAGAAGGTAATGAAGGACAAGAAATGGGTTATATAAGTAGACAACTTCTATATATAATATACATACATACTACATACATACATACATACTACAATCAGAATTTAAAAGTTCTATCTTGTAAGAACGTATATTTGGTTGTGTTATGAAATTTTAGTGGTTCTCTGCAAGATCAAAGAACCTGACAGACCTTAAAAATTAAAAGTTTAAACTCACTATTTCTTGTCCCTCTTTCAATCATCCACTAAGAAATTATGTTTTCAGAAAGTAGGTTTAAACTCAGTATTTTTCATCAATTATAAATATAAACCGATTTACAAGTTTTAAATCTGATGTATTGTGATCATGAGAAAATAAGAAGAAAATGTAAGAGAACCCTCGCCAGAAAGAAGAATGGTAAAATAAACAGCAATTATAGTCAGAAAAAAGATCTTGAGCTTTCTCATGAAAGAAGGGAATGTACATCAAGCAAGAAATGCAAACGTTCCTCTTGCCTACAGAAGGGACTTAAAAGAGTACATTCGGATTAAGCGTGGGATTAGTGAGGTTAGCATTAATCCAGTTATTTGAAATATAGCTACTCGTTCAATTTTTGGTTGAAATAGCAAAACAACGGGATTAGTGGTTATTTCGAAGAACTACTCATCCATTCTAATACGGAACAACATTCTGATAACTTGCTTACCAGAATTAGTGCTCTCCCTCATCAATCCAATAATAATAATAATAATAATAATAATAATAATAGTAATAATAGTAATAATAGTAGTAGTAGACTAGTAGTAGTAGTAATAATAATAATAATAATAGTAGTAGTAGTAATAGTAGTAGTAGACTAGTAGTAATAATAGTAGTAATAATAATAATAACAATAATAATAATAACAATAATAATAATAATAATAATAATAATAATAAAAATAAAAACAACCATTGATGATGATGGTGGGTGGTGGACGTTGTTCATGCACCATCTCATGTTGGGAGGATGACATCTTCATGGCCATTACAATGAATTGTACCTTTAATTAGTCTTAATCTATATCAAGATAAATTAATTAGATGAGCAAAGATTTTTATATAGTGAATATGAAAGTGAATAGCAAAAAAAGTGCCATGTGATAGATTCAATTTACCTTAATTATGATCACTAGTTGAAGATAGAATTAGACAGAGAAGGCACGTATATAGCATGGGATGTGTTAAGTTTTATTTCGTTTTATAGATGTAAACCCCGGCAGTTGGAATAAAGAATTTGGGTGTGTTCAATCTTCAAGCAAAGTGACAAAGTAAAAAAGAGTACAACTCAGCAGAACAGGTACGTACCAGATTCTACATGAAATAAGAATATCATTTTTTTTAAGGAAAGAATCATATCAGAACAAATTAAATGCCTCAGAGTGAAGACAAAAGTAAAAATAAAAATAATTGAAAAATTTGTGCCGTGTGAATTCTTGAGAGAGAAATATAAAGTACAATTAATGAGAGAGAAATCAGGTGATTTAAAATTTGCAGAGAAATTATAGGCTAATTGTGAGTATAATTTTTGTTGTTATTTTTTTGAGATAAAGATAGAAATAAAATCTTTCAATGTTATTTATCAACAATTAATTATTCAGTCGGATTTCAAAGTTACTTTTTCACACAGAAAACATTATCATATATAGTCACTATATATATTAATAACTAATTTTGTTCACTGTTCTCATTTTTACCACTGTGTGGTTTCCTTCTATATCTTAATAAACATTAATTGTTCATAGTATACATACTTAATAAACAAATTCAGACGTGGTAAAATCAACTTCTCAAGATAAATAAACAAATTTTATTCGACGTTATAATTTTATCCGGAAAGGAGAGTGTGGACTGATTTTCTTATTTTATTTAATAAGCAAAGAGGCCGTGTGCGGATTGATTTTTTTTAATAGAACAAAAACTTTGTGAAATATACCCTTTTTTAAAAAAATCCTACAGTTGATTTAATGATCGGATGTTCAGCATGTATATCATTTACATTAATAGAAAACAAGTACGAACAAGCTTCAACAAACAAGTGCAAAAATATTGGACAAACAATTTGGAAGTATAAAAAACAGGGGCAACGAGTAATGACAATGAATCAGGTATAAACATGACCATTAATAAATGAATTAATTGTTTGGGTATAATTAACATATCCATGCATAAAGAAAATGAAACTATAGCTTTGCTGGTTACCCTAGTGCAACGAGGAAGATAATAAAGATATCACCATAATTTGAAACACTAAGTACCCACTTATTTAAACCTAAACCAACAATGAGGTTTTGGAAATATTTTTCAAAATCTAAAATTTTAATAGCTTTTACAATGAAGAATTTATTAATCTTAAAAGCATTATTGTATATACATGAATGGCGATCGACCACAGCTAACAAGAGCAATTGTGCATCACAATAATAACCTAATCCAAAAGTTAGATTCTATTTCTGACATGTGTTGTGATGGGAGACCAACAGTAAAAAGAAGCATGTGTTAGATTCTATTTCTTTTTGTTGATGTAAGCTTCATAGATTAGAATAAAGAATTGAGTGTGTTCAAATTTTAAGCAAGGTAATAAAAGTACCACCCAGTCTGGACAGAAAAAAGCATGTACAACCTATGAATTGAATATCATTTATGGAAGCAAAGAATCGAATCAGAACAACATTGTCCTTAAAGAACATGTCTCATAGTAAAGACAAAAAGTTTTTCTCTATTATTTAACAAGTAAAATCTTTACATCTAAAATATTGACATGTAATAAAGAAACTCCATGTGTTACACAAACTACACACAACAATTACTGACTAATTAATCCGGCTTTTCATATTAATTAATTAGAGAAATCACATGTCATTTAAATTTGCAGAGAAATTAGAGACTTGTCAGTACAATCACAACAACAAAGTAGGCACTTTTCGCGAGACAAAAAGCGCAATGATGACGGTACTCCCTCGCGAAAAGTACCGTCGCAAATAGAAAAAGCATGTCTATGACGGTACTCCGTCGCGAAAAGTCACTTTTTATCCTCGCAAAAAGTCTTTGATTCTTGTTGTGAATTTTCTCTGTTCTCACTTTTACCTTTGTGTTTTGCTTTCATCCTAATAAACCAAAGTATATTTTTTGAGTTGTAAACCAAAGTATACAATATCTGATGCGATGTTCCTGTCATATGACCTGCACATTCTCATCCATATGGACTGATGGGTACAGCCTAAAAAAATTACGTAGCACAAAAAGTACGTAGCACAAAAAAGATACATTGTTTGAACTTTGAAGTAGTCCTGGAAATAATGCATATTTTTATAAATGAAGAAAAATAAGGCTGTTCACTGCAAACAGGGAAAAAAGAGGAGTTATATATTCCCTCGGGTATCGGACCCTCTTTATTCCTTTTCTTTAAATTCTCTCTAGTGGCTTATGTCTGTTGGACCAACATGTGTCAATGATTAGTCTCTTGAATCAAATATTATACTTAAGCAAGAATCTGCACACTAGCTCCCTTATTCTATGTTGCAAATTTTTTTAAAATGAAATTGTCAAAAACTTAGTTTGGTCTTTTGAAATTAAAATATACACATATTGAATTAGGAAATAACTTCTGAAAAAAATGACAAAAGCTTGTGTAATCGAATTGGCATTCGTTTTGCTACATATACACAAATAATCAAATCGCATACCAGCATTATTTTTTGTCATTTATAAGCAAATATGTACATACATCGTTTAATTATATTTTTTCGCTACAATTTCCATCTTTTAATTATACCATCCTTTTCCTACTTTTTCGAAAAAAATTCTTGTATCAGAAATTGTTTTTTTTTTTTTTTAAAGAAAGATGGAAGTCAAGACTTCAAATTTCATATCCTGTTATTACAACAAATAATTTTTGTAATCTGGGTTTCGAACTTCCCACATCAAATGACATGTGTCTTCACCTGTAGACCTAAGACGACTTATGTTGTTTTTTTAAACAGTGAGATCTGTTAAACTTTAGCTATAAATTGTAAGAACTGAGATTGAGCAATTGTGCATCACAATAATCTCTTGAGAGTAGGTCCGATGGACATCGGACCTACTCTGGTTCGATGGGTTTAATCACCGTCGATTTGCTTTAAGATTCGTGCGGAACACTTTAAAATTCGCACATGTTTGTCTCAATTTCATGCGCACAAATCTTAAATTAGATCGGACGGTCATCAAGCTCGTTGAACCTAAAAGTAGGTGGATGGGCATCAGACCTACTCCGTTCTCCACAATAATAACCTAATCCAAAAGTTAGATTCTATGGGAGACCAACAGTAAAAAGAAGCATGTGTTAGATTCTATTTATTTTTGTTGATGTAAACTTCAGATATTAGAATAAAGAATTGAGTGTGTTCAAATTTTAAGCAAAGTAACAAAAGTACTGTCCAGTCTGCACAGAAAAAAGCATGCTCAAGCTATGAATAGAATATCATTTATGGAAGCAAAGAATCGAATCCCAACAATGTCCTTAAAGAAAATGTCTCATTGTAAAGAGACAAAAAGTTTTTTCTCCATTATTTAACAAGTAAAATCTTGACATGTAATAAAGAAACATCATTTAATTTGTTACACAAGACAATTACCGACTACTTAATCCGGTATTTCATATTAATTAATTTGAGAAATCAGATGTCATTTAAAGATAAAGCACATTTTTTTAAGTACTCTCGCGCATCCAAGGAAATAATGCATATTTTGTTAAATGAAGCAAAATAAGGCATGCAGTTCGCTGAAAACAGGAGAAAAGAGAGGAGTATATATTAATATTCCCTCGGGTATCGGACTCTCTTTATTCTTTTTCTTTAATGTTCTTTAGTGGCTATGATTAGTCTGTTGGACCAACATGTGTCAATGATTAGTCTGTTGATTCAAATATTATACTGAAGCAACAGCCTGCACACTACCTCCCTTATTCTATGTTGCAATGTTTTTTTAATATGAAATTGTCAAACACTTAGTTTGGTCATTATATATTGTTTTATAGTGATCGTGGTGGTAAAAGCTTATGAGAATAAAGTACGTACACTAGCTAACATGAGTGAACATAATTGTAATCTCACTTAGTTTGGTCATTATATATTTGTTTTAATGTTGTTTTGCTCCTTGTTGCAATGCACTTATAATTAACAACAACAAAATACGATGGGTTCAAATGTCGCCACTTAGGAGTAAATTCTTATAGTAAATTGTCGATAGTACAAATTCGAAGTACACCCGTAAATTTACGAATATAAAATTTATAGAAGTACTTGCACTACTTGTGTAATGGATTCATGATGATTTTCTTCAACAATTGTTCAAAGAAAATTGAATATACTCATTTCTTTAACTTTTTTTTTAATCGTATTTGATGTATGATCCACTTAAGTTTTGTTGCTTGAAATATATAGCAGCGTGGACAATTAATGTCTATGTACCGAAATTAGAAAAGAAATCCTCTTCAGCCTTTGATATATAGTATTTTGAACACTGAATATAGCACACTCCATTATTTTTTGTTCAATTCATGTTCGGTTTTTCTTTTGCATAATTTAATTTGTGTCTTCAGCTTTTGTTCAAGTATATGAATCAACTAGACAAATCTAATATATTTCTGTCAAAATTGATATAAAGATATAAAAGTTTCTTCCCATAAAAAATGAGAAATACAATAAATCATGCCATTTTTCAATACTCTTTATATAGCATTTAATAATTTCCTTATAAATACCTGATACAAGCTTAATTAAATTCCTACCATAATTAGAATAATTTTAAACAAGAATAAATTGGGTATAAAGAGAAAAAATTTCACTCAGTAATTTAATTTTAAATTATTGCTCTCATAATAGCATCATTAATTACATTATTGCTCTCAATTGCTTATAGCTAGTCTCTGTCTCTGCTATAAGGAGTCCACTCTTTCTCTTTTCAATTATGTTTCTGTACGGGGCTGGATATTTGCTCGGCGCAACATGGTTCTCCATTTTACCGATATTTTTATTAAAACCCCCAAAAAAAAACAAATTATCAAATCTGCTCCCACTCCAAAGTTATAATTATTTCTACCCTAACCGCCCGTGGGCTGGGCGGTCCACTTTTCCCACCTGACCGCCCAGCTGCCGGGCGGTCCACTGTGCATAGCTGACCGCCCAGCCACTGGGCGGTCCAATTTCCATAGCTGACCGCCCAGCAGCTGGGCGGTCCGCTAGTGTTTTTTTTTTTTTTTTTTTTTTTTTTTTTTTTTTTTAAGATTAGATTAGAGACAATATGAATATAAAGACGCTGAATTCTTAACGCTAAAAGTTCGAATTTTTTTTGTAAATATTAGTTAGATTACTTCTGTGAAGCATATTTATACTAAAATATGCTAAATTACTTGGAATTATGTTCAATTACGTTGAGTTACACTATATTAAGTTAAATTACACTAAATCACATTACATTACGCTAAAATACGGTAAATTACATATGAATAGGGACGATATCTTCACTGAAAAGGCGAAAAACGACGACGAAACTTCAAACGGTCATAAAACGGCGCTCGAGTGTCCGATTTCAGCAAATGAGCACTTTTCGGAAAGCTTGAGAAAATGCGCATGCGTCCGTGCCCGCTATGCCGGATTTCAAAATTCAGAATCGCCAAAAAACAAAGGGAAGACCCTCAAAACTTGAGTTGAAGTTTCCGATTAAGATTTTCATTTCTATTATTCAATCCAAGTAGTTCAGTAAATTAGTTACATAATGAACTTGTAGAATACCAATTTTTACTATTTTTTATGATTCATGAAAGATGGCACATAATCGGTCTACTTAGCGTAATTTTGCGTAGTTTAGCGTAATTTACCGTATTTCAGCATAATTAGCGAAGTTATTGTTATTTAGAGTAATTTAAAGTAATTTAGTATAACTCAACGTAATTTAACATAATTCCAAGTAATTTAGCGTATTTTAGTATAACTCACTTGAGTAATTTAGCGTATTTTAGCGTATTGAGTAATTTAGCGTATTGAGTAATTTAGCGTATTTTAGCGTATTGCGTAATTTAGCGTATTGAGTAATTTAGCGTATTTTAGCGTATTGAGTAATTTAGCGTATTTTAGCGTATTGAGTAATTTAGCGTATTTTAGCATATTGAGTAATTTAGCGTATTGAGTAATTTAGCGTATTTTAGCGTATTGAGTAATTTAGCGTATTTTAGCGTATTGAGTAGTTTAGCGTATTGAGTAATTTAGCGTATTGAGTAATTTAGCGTATTTTAGCGTATTGAGTAGTTTAGCGTATTGAGTAATTTAGCGTATTGAGTAGTTTAGCGTATTTTAGCGTATTGAGTAATTTAGCGTATTGAGTAATTTAGCGTATTTTAGCGTATTGAGTAATTTAGCGTATTTTAGCGTATTGCGTAATTTAGCGTATTTTAGCGTATTTTAGCATATTTTAGCGTATTTTAGTGTCCGATTTCAGCAAATGAGCACTTTTCGGAAAGCTTGAGAATAACTCACTTAAGTAATTTAGCGTCTTGAGTAATTTAGTATAACTCACTTAAGTAATTACATATTGAGTAAATTACTTAAGATTTTCATTTCGTCGTCGTTTTTCGCCTTTTCATTGAAGATATCGTCCCTATTCATATGTAATTTACCGTATTTTAGCGTAATGTAATGTGATTTAGTGTAATTTAACTTAATATAGTGTAACTCAACGTAATTTAACATAATTCCAAGTAGTTTAGCATATTTTAGTATAAATATGCTTCACAGAAGTAATCTAACTAATATTTACAAAAAAAATTCGAACTTTTAGCGTTAAGAATTCAGCGTCTTTATATTCATATTGTCTCTAATCTAATCTTAAAAAAAAAAAAAAAAAAAAAAAAAAAAAAAAAAAACTAGCGGACCGCCCAGCTGCTGGGCTGTCAGCTATGGAAATTGGACCGCCCAGTGGCTGGGCGGTCAGCTATGCACAGTGGACCGCCCGGCAGCTGGGCGGTCAGGTGGGAAAAGTGGACCGCCCAGCCCACGGGCGGTTAGGGTAGAAATAATTATAACTTTGGAGTGGGAGCAGATTTGATAATTTGTTTTTTTTTGGGGGTTTTAATAAAAATATCGGTCCATTTTATTTACAAGTGGGTTTGGGCTTTAATGGATTATGGGCCACATATTTTATAGAGAAACTTCAAGACTTTCTGGATTTGAACTTCAACCTATTTTGAGGCCTTCACCGTATCCTTTTACTTTCTGAAATTCATATTATAGATGCCAATTAATAAATGATCCGAGCGCTAACTCGTCCTATCCCGAATCCCGGATCGACCTGGGAGATGATTGTCTGATTGGATATGATCATTTTTCGAATTAAAGGAATTCTATGATCGTCTTGAAAATATGAAAAATCAGGTGTCATTTTAAACTTGAAGAGAAATCAGGGCTTATCAGGACACAGTTTTCTCTGTTCTAATTTTACGATCGTGTTTTGTTTTCATCTTAATTAACCAAAGAATAAATATCTGACTCAATATTAACGGGTGGGTGTAGCCTTAAAAAACCTAATATTCATTAACCAGCTGGCGCTTCGGTCTAGTTTGAGCACCAAGCTCTGAAAAGAAAAGCAAAGAACTTTGTCCGTAGTACTCGATCATCACTGAGAAAGCTCATCATCTGTTCATTCTTGATAATGGCTGACAACAAATCCACAAAAGTCTGAATTACTAATCTCCGACTCTCAACCACAAGATGTAAATCAATTGCCGGCAATTCTTGGATACAGCTTAGGTGAATTTCCGTTCACATACCTTGGCCTACCATTATCAAATAAGAGACTCTCAAAAGCAGCTTATTTGCCTCTCATTCACAAACTCAACTGCAGACTCGTAGGATGGGCAGCCAAACACCTTTCAATCGCAAGTAGACTGCTTCTACTAAATGCGGTTCTTTCGTCTCTAACGTCATATTTCATGATAGTTCTGAGGTTACCGAAATGGGTGATTAAGCAAATTGACAAAATCAGAAGAAGATTCCTATAGCACGGTGTGAGCCAAGAGCAAAAAAAGAAGAGTCTGGCAAAATGAAAAATGGTACATTGAGAACATTACTTTATAAAATAATAACACAATAAAAAAAAATGAGAAGAGTTCAAATATCGCCACTTAGGAGCAAATTCTTATAGAAAATTGTCGACAATTAATGTCCAGAAATGTACCAGGATTAGAAAAAGAAATCCTCTTCAGCCTTCGATATATAGTATTTTGTGCACTGAATACAACACACTCCATTCTTTTTTGTTCAATTCATGTCCTGTTTTTCTTTTGCATAATTTAATTTGTTTCTTCAGCTTTACTAGACAAATCTAATGTACTCCTGTGAAAATTGATATAAAAATATAAAAGTATCGTCCCATAAAAAATGAAAAAAAAAAAGACAATAAATCAAGCCATTTTTCAATTCTCTTCGTATAGCATTTAATAATTTCCTTTTAAATACTTGATACAAGTTTAATTAAATTCCTACCATAATTAGAAGAATTAATTTTAAATAAGGATAAATCGGATATAAAGAGAAAAAAAATTCTCTACTCTCAATAATTTAATTGTTGCTCTCAAAATAGCGAAGTTAATTACCATTTAGTTTTTCAGTGTCTTGCTTAAAAAATAATTTAATTTTCCACTCAAAATAGCATTGGTGTAATTCCTTCATAATCCGTTGCATTAATCATTCTTACTTCGATATCTCCCTCATTACTTTGTCTAAAAGGAAAAAGAGAGAAATTGTTCTCTTCAGCATCAATGTGAAAAAAATTTCTTCCACGAGGATCCACCAACTCTGTATAATCAGGATAATTTCTCTTGAAATGCGATACCAGGCCCCAGTTACTCTTGTGTGCTGCTAAATGAACTGGATTCCATCTGAGAATTGGGTGCACGCAAGAATTGGCTGCTAAATCAACTCGTAACATTTTCTTTGCTATTTTATTATGTTCTTTGTCTATAGCTATTAGCTATGTACAATGGACATAGCATTTCTTTGTTAACCTTGTATGCCACTTTTGAATCCAACTCCATTACCTTGACGCTGATATCTCTACAGTCATATCTGACAGCAACATGCAAGGCTGTGTCTCCCTTTTCATCTATTTCTTCTAGCGCATCCTTGACGACGATAGGTCAATTCAAATGAAATTCTCGGATTGGACAGTCTGGTGTTCTGTCTTTATTTGTTGGGGAGCAGAACAAAAGGCTTCTATTGTCACCTGATTAGACAATGTAATAATTTAAATTTCATTAAAGCAACAAACTTAAACATATTTACATTACATCTTCTTAGATTGAGAAGATAAGATAGAGGGGGTAATTAAGGACACATCTCTCGGACATTTTGCTCTGATAATTAATTAGGCTGGGGGAACATTCCATTTTCCCATTAGCTTAATTAGGTTCTATGTTTAAAGAGAAAAAGATATGAAAAAGACTAACAACTAGCTTTTTCATTACATCTAATTAATACATATATGTTATATGTATCAAGTGACTACAGTCAGTACTTTTTTTATTAAAGGACTCCGGTACACACCAACATTTTTAACAGGTTATTTTTGACAGAGAGACGAGCCTTTGTCACTACGCTAAGCCCGCGGTTCACTGCAGTCCAGTATTTAGAAGCTATATTTTGTTAGATCGTAGATATGGTTGTTTTATGAAATTTAAGTGGTTCTGTGCAAAGTGGAAAAATCTAGTAGCTATACTGCATTCACCGAAATATCATCAAATTAATTTTTTTTTTACTGGCTTCGAGAATCTATACAAAATAAACTTAAAAATCATAATTTTTTTTTTACTGGCATCGAGAATATGCATTGGTGTTAAAATTAATATTTTTGTCATCATGAATCTATACTAAATAAGTATTGGGCTATATTTGAGTAATGAAAAAAAGAGAGATTCTAGAACTTTCCATGAGCTGATCTTTCTTGTTTGTCTTTCTCTTTCTATCTTCTACTAAGACCAAAAATACTAAATTACTAATTAATTTGAACTAAAATAGGTCATGGTAGGCCAATAATTAGCTAATATTTATTTTAGAACGTAGATTTAGGCCGACTAGTTTCATTAATTAAAAATAAAAAAGATTTACAAGTTATAAAGTTATGTATTGTGATCATGAGAAAAGTAGGAATAAAATCTGAATGAACTCTAGCCTGAAAGAAGAAATGTAAATGAAAAACAATTAGCTAGTCAGAAAAAAGGATCTCGAGCTTTCTCATTAAAATGGAAACTTCCCTCTTGGTTATCAAAGGGACTTAAAAGAATATGTTCTGATCGGGGGTGAGAGTAGTAAGGTTACTAATCCAGTTACTAAGAATAGCTGTTAATTCAATCTTTTATCGGAATAACAAAACAACAGGGTTAATATGGTGAGTATTTCAAACGACTACTTATCCATCCCAATGCATAACAAGATTCAAAATAAGTTGCTTACTTTGAATTTGTGTTATTCCTCACCCATATAATAATAATAATAATAATAATAACAATAATAGAATAAATAAAATCAAGACTAAATTTAATATTGTTTTAGTATTATTTCACGGCACCATTCGCTGTGTGAGTCCCCGGCCGATTAGTTGGGTAGATTGCAGGCACTATATAAACAAGAAATAGTTTGTGGAAAATTACGCGGATTCTGTTTGTTCTTCCGGCTGTAGTCCAAGACTTTGCATTAATAGATCTATGTTGCCTTTTGTCGCTGCATTGAAAAGATCAATAGGCATTTCTTCGGGAACCATTTTACTTTCGGATCTTATTATTTGGGAGGATGGAGTGGCCATTACTATTACGCTTAATTAGCTTGAATTGCTCTTACTCAATAGCAAAGTAGGATAGATTGTTGGGGGGAAGATTTTACAGTAGAGTCACAAAATCAATAACATGTTATATTTATTAGATTTAACTTCTGACTGGTAGGCGGTAGCACGTTGCATCATTAATGGGAAAGACTTTGGCAGGTCTTTCTTCTTAGTCTTTATATCCTCTCATATCCTTTCACATTTATAATTTTTTAAAAGATAAAGATTTCACTTGTTAAAAAAAATCGCACAACATCAAATTAATGTGTGGATAATTTTTTTCATTTTTAATCAAGCATGACCTAAAGTTATAGTGTGTGATCGTATTGTTATCTTAATTGTGTGGAAATTGTATGGGAAAGTTTTGTTTGCGACTCACCTGTTCATGTGAAATGAAGGCTTACCATCCAAACCCGCTACGCAAGGAGTCCGTATCCTATTAAGATATCTCAAATTTTCGGTTTATCTTAAGTCGAGTCGAATTTTTTCGGTGCTTATTTGAAATGCATGGTTCAGTATTATTGTGATTTGAGATTCATTCATAAATAATTTGAATGATCCGAATTTTCCACGTATCAACCCAAAGTTTGAGATATCTCAGGGATGCGAATTCATACGTAAGTTCACAACTGATCTTATTCTGCGCATATTTTATATTAATATAGCCACAATAAAATTCTAATTAAATAAAAAAAATATTATGTTCTAATGGAATAAGACAATTGAAAGCCAATGATGCTTAATGGCTTGCATATAACATATTAACATATTCAGTTGACAGAATATGCGTACATATCCATTACAGTATATATGTTTTACATGCCACACCGTAGACACCTTGAACTTTAAAAACCTTAATTTACTAAGTACAGCTAGACTGCCTGGCCGGCCTGTCAGCCTTGGGCCCTAGCAGTACACGAGAATGGAGCACAAAATTACCAAAAGCTTTCATTTTCCAACGTACATTAACAAAAGCTTCTGTAAAAGTTCGGCCCGTTCAGGACAAAACTAAGTTCCGTCCTGTTGGAAGTTGATTCAAAATTAACACACCTAATTAAGATGGCTGCCGAAGTTAGTGTGTTAGAATTTCTCCAAAATTAGAAGTCTGTATTTGTCATGTGTTCTAGAGTTAGTATTTCTATATTTAGTTGAGTTAGTGGAGAATATGGTTTCCTTATTTACACTAGGCAGAAATAGCATGTAGTAGGGTTAGTGGATTCCTTATTTAGATTAATGTTTAACTATAAATTCAGATGTACTTTGTATTCGAATTAATAAGGCAACAGAAGTTAATTTCAGCAGCAAATTTCTTCTCTCTATTTTGTTGTATCCTTCCGAAATTTCCAACATTTGGTATCAGAGCAAGTCGATCCTAGAGCGTTTTCAATGGCAGAAAACAGCAACAATGATGTACCGCAATTCCTCTTTTCAAAGGCGAGAACTATGCATTTTGGAGCATCAAGATGATGACCTTGTTCAAGTCTCATGGCCTATGGGATTTGGTTAACAATGGTCCACCAGTTTCAGATCCGAACTAGGAAGAAAATCAGAAGAAAGATGCAAGGGCGCTATTCTTCATCCAACAAGCAGTGCATGACACCATCTTCTCGAAAATTGCAGCAGCCACCAACGCAAAGGAGGCATGGACAACCCTGAAAACAGCATTTCAAGGGAGTACTCGAGTCATGGCAATCAAACTTCAAGGCCTACGCAGGGACTTTGAAACATTGCAGATGAACAAGGAAGAATCTGTGCAAATTTTCCTTTCAAGAGTACAAGAGGTGGTCAACCAAATTCGAGCATTTGGAGACACCATGGAAGAGAAGACGGTGGTGGGGAAGGTGTTAAGGAGCCTAACACCCAAGTTTGATCATGTAGTGGCAGCAATTGAAGAATCAAAGGATCTCGCAACGTACACCTTTGATGAACTCATGGGATCACTGCAGACTCATGAAGCAAGGATGTCAAAGGTAGAAGATAAAGGCGACGACAAGGCGTTCTACATGCAGGGGGAGACGTCAAGAAGCAGAGGTAGAGGCAATTTCGGCAGAGGAAGAGGAAGAGGCAGAAGCAACACTCCTGAAAATAGTCAATCATATGATGAATCCAAGAAGGACATCCAGTGCTATTATTGCAACAAGTCTGGGCACTATCAATCTGAGTGCTATGAAGCAAAGAAAAACATCCAAAGCTACTACTGCAATAAGTTTTGGCACTACCAATGCGAGTGCTACAAGAAGCAAAGGGAGGAGAATCAAGCAAGCTATGCTGTAGAAGAAAATGAGCAACCGTCACTCTTCATGGCATACACCGAAAGCAAGATTGAGGCAAGCAGCAAGGGCACCGTAGGAGTGCACATAAAAGAAAATGGTGGCAGCAGTCCAGAAAGTGCATGGCAAAACCATGGTGAGTAGAAATATTTTGTTTGATGAAAAAGCCCTCAAGGTGGAGAATGTAGGGCTCATTCGTCAGAGGCCGTTGAAGTTGGTGTACAACCATGATATACGGCTGGCTCAGATGCCAGAAAAATGTAGTTTCAAGGTGTTGAAAGATATTGTGACGAAGATGTTTCCTTCATTAAAATCTGTGTTGATCAAGTACAAGGATTTTGATGGGGATCTGGTTACCATTACTGATACACAAGTGCTGAAGATGGCAGAATCATGTTTCGACCAGCCTGTACAGATGGAGGCAGAGAAAGAAGAAAATGGACTTTCCTTGAAGAGACTACATATTGTAGAAGTCAATCATAAGCAAGAGCCAACAATCACAGAGGAGGAAACTGAAGTTCCTATTTCCACCACAAACTTAAATGAAGTACCCAAAGAGGCCACAGCTGGAGCAAATGTTAACATGTATGATTCAAAACCTGAAGCAGATGCTGGTGCTGCTGCTCCTAGGAGTGAAATTGGCGCCCCAGAATCTGATGAGAAGTATGTGCAGATGGAAACCGAGACCAAGGTGGAGTCTAAGAAGAATGTAAAGAAGACCAATGTGTCAGTTCCAGAAATGGTATATGGTGCATTGCCAGCTGAGGAGACAAAGACAAGAAAGAAGGAGAAAGAAAAGGAAAACCAATTGAAGAAGATGCTAGAGGGCAAGCTTCTAACTGGGAAACAAAAGGAGCAGAGAAAATTGGAAGCTATGAGACAGCAGTTCCTTGCACAAAGTGTTGAGGGTTTCGGCAGTACAAGTTCTGGTACAACTGAGGTTAAAGAGAGGCCGAAATATGAGACAAAGAAGCAAAAGCCCAAGGTGGTTGAAAAGGAGGTCATAGAGGAGGTCATGAAGGCTGATAATGATGTGGAAGAATCCACGGTGGATGATGAATCAGCCGAGTCACAATCTCAGGTAGCTGATATCGAAGAGGCTAAGGAGCAGATAAAAGAGGTGAAACCGACATAGGAGGATGACAATTGGGATGCGAAGATCTGGAATGATGACTCATAAGAAGAAGATGATGTTGAAGCTTGCAGTAACCTATTTTGAATCAAGGGGGAGTGTTGGAAGTTGATTCAAAATTAACACACCTAATTAAGATGGCTGCCGAAGTTAGTGGGTTAGAATTTCTCCAAAATTAGAAGTCTGTATTTGTCATGTGTTCTAGAGTTAGTATTTCTATATTTAGTTGAGTTAGTGGAGAATATGGTTTCCTTATTTACACTAGGCAGAAATAGCATGTAGTAGGGTTAGTGGATTCCTTATTTAGATTAATGTTTAACTATAAATTCAGATGTACTTTGTATCCGAATTAATAAGGCAATGGAAGTTAATTTCAGCAGCAAATTTCTTCTCTCTATTTTGTTGTATCCTTCCGAAATTTCCAACACGTTATAAGATTGAAAAATTAAGAAAAGAAAATCAATATATTATGAGAAAGTCCAACCAACAAAGTACTTAGTAAAAATATTCCGTAACGTCATAATAAAAGAACATAAAGAAAAACAATGCTTCCTGAAGCAAATTTGCCTGGTGGTGATAGAGAACGGGAATGTAAATTAAAGTATAGATCTACAATAAGGCCAGACAGAAGATGATCAGGATAGACACAACATACATAGTCCAAATACCGAATTTTGACATCACATACTCACCTATGTTATAAACAAATCGAACCCATTTTTGTCCGATGGCAACAACAGGAAACAAGGCAGGAGATGCTAAAAACAGAGTGACAACAAGGAGAATGATGGCAAGAGGCAAGGAAACTGGAGCAAGCGTCACATACATTCCCAATCCAAATGCTATAACCATACTACTCGCTGCCAGAACAAATGCATATATTGCAAATGCGAGGGCAGAGCGAGTTGGACCTTCCATAGCATTCCCAAGAAGCGCAAATAAGCTTAAAAATCCTTGTATAAATGCCAAAGCGTTTGCTAGAATAAATGCCCGGAACATATATCTCCTCCCTAGAACTGGCGTACCGTTGTCTTGGTTATAACCTCCTGGGATTGTGAAAGCAGCAGCAAATGTTACAGTTGTAATAAGTACGGAGCCCAGTCCGATGACTTGAATTTTCTCCCATTTATCTGCGATTGGTGGTCCTGCTATGTCAAACCACTTTTCAGTAAATTTGTCACCTACAGTGCGAATATACTTGCTAATTTTTGGACCATCGAAGCCCTGTAAGAGACAACAGATGTGAAGTTCAAGTTAGTAAAATTTAACAAATAACACTTAATAACAAGGAGGTCTCCAATGGGCGCGCATCAGATCAAAATCTGTGGCGATCTTGATCTGCACAAATATTGATGTGGCACGCTCGAATCTTAATGCAAATCAAACGAATTTGACTGGGCATCAAACATATTTTGGTCAGATGCCTATCGAACACCCCCCAATCCACCCACTTAATAACTAACATATATCAAGTTGTACCTAGTATGAGAAAATTGGAGAAGAGAATATAGACACATGTTGAAATGTAAATAGCCTTCAAAACATATTGAATAAGTTTCAAATAACGAATTCAAAACATTCAATACTATCTAATTCACCAATGATACATTGACATGTAAATATGTATATAGACACACACAAACACAGATATGTGTGTATACATGCAAATATGTATATAGACACCACACACGCCTACACATTTACATTGTTTTTTTTATGGTCTAGGACATTTGTGAAAATAGTGATATTCTACCCTTCTAAAAAAATAGTAAAAAAGATTGAAACAAAAATGAAAAATTTGATCTCCAAGCACAGTTTCATATGAATATCATGCAGAACGGTTCATATCAACTGCTTAAACTTTCAACATGCATATTTGAGAGGGAAATAAACATTTGTCTTTTGGCCTAAAATATTGGTATTTTGTTTTATTTTAGGGGCAAAAAAAGACCATCTTTCAAAAATTACAAAAATGGTAAAAACTGGTATTATACAAGTATAATATATAACCACTTTATTGAGGTGCTTAGGCATACCTCAGTTCCTGACAGTTGCCCCACGGTAACTTCGAATGGTGTTAAGCCTTCATTGTTTCGGATTGTTTCTGCAACTTGATACGTCCTGTTTTCCCAAATAGCTCTCACAACTGGCATGTGTCCCATCTTTGCTGCAATGTGCATTGGTGTATTTCCTTCATAATCCATGGCACAATTCATTCTTGCTGGCATTTCTCCCAAATTGGTGCCAATAAATGAAAACAAAAATAAATTTTCATGGTTCATTTCAGCAGCGAAATGAAAAAGATTTCTTCCATTAGCATCCAGCGACTCGGCATAGTAAGGATACTTTAGCATTAAATGTCTTGCTAGTTTCATGTTACCCTTGTGTGCGCATAAATGAATTGGATACATTCCATCTGAAAATGGTGTGTATGCCAGAGTAGGTTCAACTTCTAACATGATCATAGCCAACTCAGTATAACTATTGGCTATAGCCATGTATAATGGAGTTGACCCTTGCCGGTTGACCTTGTATAGCATTTGTGGACACAATTTTATTATCATGTGAAAGCAATTTATATGTCCATATTTGATAGCAACGTGCAAGGCTGTGTTTTCATTTTCATCTGTTTTTTCGAGCACATCCTTGACGACGGCAGGATCATGTTGAATGAGGTTGTAGATGATCCTTTCATTTCCGACCTTTGCAGCGCAGTGCAAAGGTGTCTCCAATTTGGTGTTCACTTCATTCAACATGGACATATCTCTTTGAAAAACCATGCAAGCAAGCTCGTTGTGCCCGTTAACAACAAGCAGGTGAAGAATAGTGTCTCCAGAACTTGTTACAGCATGGAACTCGTTAATATGGAGCTCCGGTTCGAAAATATGGTGTTCATCAGAGGCCTCTATTGTCACCTTATTAGACAATGTAAAATTTCATGGTAAGTATCAAAATCGAGAATATTGGAAATATAATATCCTCTTAGATTGAGAAAATAATATAGGGGAGGTAAACAAGGCCACATGTCTTACATATTTTGTTCTGATAATTAATAAGGTTGTAACACATTCAAATTAAATAGTGAAACTTTCAAAGCTAGCTAGCTGTTATAATCCGCATGATAATCACTATACTTAGGAGTATTAAAACCATTTAATCCTATCTAAAACCACAACCAATCTTTTCTTATCTTGTATTCTTTCCAAAGCAGTGTTATCAGAACTGGACGGACCGGGTGGGCGGACTAGAAAAAACCAGAACCGATCAACTGTCCGATTTGGTTCGTTTAAATTATCGTGTGTGCTACTGGACCGCTAAAAATCGGTTTAACTGACCGGTTTTAACTAAAAAATAGCTGAACCATTTGAGAAAAAATCGGATTCAAAACAGATTTCAGATTTGGGGTGAAAGAAAATAGATCGAAAAAGCCGAAGAAAAAAGAGCAAGAGCATTTGAATTTATAATGGTGGGACCCATTACTTTAGTTTCTTTTTTAATATATTACTTTGAATGTGTTATTAATATATCTATATAACTTCTGCGAACATTTTGAGCCCAATGGAGGAGAACCCACTTTTTTACCGGATTCGGATATTAATCTCTAAACGGAGCGGATATCAGGTTAGATCCATTTCCAGCGGACCCGGACTAGCAAATTACATCCGTTAACCCAGCGGACCCGCTAACCAGTCAGACCTGCTGTCACCTGCAATGATCGGTTCCCGATAACTTTTTCCCATTCCGCTCCAGTATGTATACAATTCTCTCTTACACTTTTTCCCACCCACGCGAGACTAATCAAATTAACAAAATATCCACGCATCCTCTTTCTTCCGATATTTTTTTCAAGAGAGAGTTCAATATCTTGTGTTTTTCATACTTCATCGTAACTCATATTTTATATCTTCATTTTCAAAGTCTAATATGTCGATCTGAATCGCTCAATATAATATCAGTACTAAAATATTCTTGAAGATAAAATTTTATAATTTTTAGAAATTTTTACTATTTTTTAAATAGACAGAAAATCACTGTTTTTGAACGGTCCAGATACAATGATTTTGTACCTATCTTAAAAGATAGTAAAAAAATTGCAAAAATTATAAAATTTCATCCCCAAGCACATTTTAATATGGATATCATGTTGAGCGGTTCGGATCGATAGTTTGGACTTTAAAAACAGAAAAATACAATATGAGGCATGATGAGGTATGAAAGACATGAGGTATTGGAACCCTTCTTTTTTTTAATATCCAACATTAAATTTAAATTAATAAATCTGACCAACATAGCTCGATATATTTAAAAGTGCTCAACTGAATTTTTAATAGGACCGGCCAAAGTTTGGCCTGCCTATTTCTTTTTTTTAATATAAATTTTGAAAGTACACATCCAAGCAGGCGTGGATCCAGGATTTTCGTCAGGGGGGGCAAAAAAATATCGAATCGGGTTTAAATATCTAATAGAGTTTAAATCCATTAACCAATTGGGTACTCGACAAAAAATAATGCTTTAACTTATACTTTCCAATGCTTTGACTTGTAATTTCTGATACTCTGACTTATAATTCTAATTACCAATCAAAATTCAGCAGATTTATTTCAATTTTGACCCTAAATTTAACTTGAATTACAAATTAAACGTCCAGAGGGGAGCAAAAAAAATTCCATGGAGGGCAAAGTCGATTGGAACCGATAAATTTCCACTAAAACTCAAAATCCAGGAGGGGGCAGCTGCCCCCCCTGGAGTACACTGGATCCGCCCCTGCATCCAAGTGAGTATATTTGAAAAAAATACCTTCGGAACATTAATTTATATCACTCAACTTTAATATAAATTGCTGACAAGATATCTTCGGAACATTAATTAATATAAATTGCTGACAAGACATCTATTGAATTAAGTTAGGAACATTAATTTATATCACTCAACATTCTGAATTTTAAGTTCATTTGGTCCCTAAAATATTAATTAATTAATTCAATCGATCATAAGGTCAAAATATGTTAAATATGAATGACTTATGTATTTCATAAAAAAAAATTGTTGTCATTCTTAGAGATGCTATCATTGTATATTTATGTTATTGTTCACATTAAAATTCATATCCTAAATGATAATGTGGACTTGAATCTATTTTAATTGAAATTAAATTTTGTAGGAATTAAAAATTGTATGGATCCCATGGATTAAAATTAATAAGAAAGTGAACTTTAAAAACAATATCTGTAATTTACTAATAATAAAAGTTAATAGGATAAGGAAAATCATAGAATTAACATGGGATGATGATTGGTATTAAGAGTATAGTTTAAAAATATATTATTCCTAAATTTCTTTAACTATATATAGAAATAGAATATTGTTAATTAATACCTGAATTTCTGAAAACTTGCTATACAATAAAAAAATATTAAATGAGAAGATCCCGGAAAATTTGAAAGGCCATATTTATAACGACCATAGGCGATATTTGTTAAAAAAAAATAAAAAAGTGGCAAATTGTCCGTAGGTTATATTTGTAATTTTCATGTACAAAGAATAAAAGAAAAAAGAAAAACAACAGGCCAACCTAACTTAATTCGGCCGGCCACAATTTGGCCGGTTCTATTAAAATTCGGCCGGTCAAAGTTTGGCCGGTCTGAGCACTTTAAAAAATATCGCTAAGTCAGATTTGTTAATTTATATTTAATGTTGAATATTAAAAAATATCGGCTCTTTCTTTCCTTTTTTTCTGCTTTTTTTCTCCCCTTTCTTCTCCATTTTCCAGTCATTGGCCACCTCCATTTTTGCTCTTTCTTTTGTCTTTTAATTATTTCTATAAGTCTTCTCTTCGTGTTTTCCTTGTTATTCAACTTCTATTATTTATTTTTTTCTCTTTTATTTAAGGATCAACAATAATGTACAAATATGAAAAAAAATTCAAATAGATGAATTTTCATATTTTAATTTTGTTAATCATTATTTATCTTAAAGTTCACATGACTTAATTATCCGACAATTATTTATTTCGTATATGTATTCATAGATTATCCGCTCCATACCGTATCCGTTTAAGACGGATTTATTTTTGAATTTTGACATCCATTTACTATCCTTATTCGTATTTGTATCCGCTCAATAAGTGGCGGATACGAATTTGATATTAGTATTATCCGCTCCGAATTCGCTCCGTTTTCAACCCAAATGCTGATGCAAAAAAATCATTTTATGAGCAAGTGGTTAACTTATTTATATTACAAAAAGTATTATTTCTTCTTTTTTATTGCAAAAAAGTTATGTTACATATATTCTCAAACGTTCTTATTTTTATCATGTATGTGACATTATTGTGTTGTGTAAATATGGACAAAATTGTATGCACAAAATTTGAATTAGAAAATTTATAAATATTGTCATTCGAATTATTTAGTTAATGAATTTTGCTCATATTAAATTATATGCATTAAGTATTACTTCAATTGAAACTTCAGTAAGGTAAGAAATAACATCTCAGTATCAAATATAACTATTATAAAAGACCAACGGTTGAACTGCTTGATCCATCGGTCTGACCAGCAAACCATTTCCATAAAGTATTACTTCAATTGAAACTTCAATAAGGTAAGAAATAACATCTCAGTATCACATATAACTATTATAAAAGACCAACGGTTGAACAGCTCGATCCATCAGTCCGACTAATAAACTATTGATCCGGAGTTTTACCAGGTCAATATCGAGTCCGGTTCTGATAACATTGTTCTAAAGAAAACTCTTATTCACCAGAAATTCCAAAAATAACCCCTCTAAAAACCAAAAATACCCTGAGAAAGGTTGACTGTACATGGCATAGCCACTTCGGATCACAATATATAATTAATTAGTATCGGATGATTTTATAAAATTCCCTATTTTATAAAAATATTAAACGAAGTACCTCTTCTTCAAATTGAAAATATCTTCGTCGAATATAATTATACACTCTCCTTTGTTTCTCTTTCACCACTCTCCCATTTACTTAATTTGTTTTTATTAGCATACATATGACATACATATACATGAAATCTCATCAACATTCTCCAAAATCAGTATAACCAGAATTTAGTTCTAATTGTACATTTAAAATATGGAGGGTTCAAATATCTTTATTTTTCACTTTCATCATACCTCCAATTTTTTATTTTTTATTTTTTATTAACAAATTTTTTTAAATTTATGTATCCAAATAAAACCATTAGATGTGATCTATATTAGTTTCCCTACGTACACATGAAAAATTATCACTTTGGGAGATTTTTTTTTTATATGAATTAATAAGTTGAAAATCAACCTCCACAATTTACCCATATCACTGTATTTTGCAAGCTATTGATACTGAACAAAACAAAGTCGAAATATTGTAATATTTTATATGTGCATAAAGCAGATGATATAGATCAAAACTAATATTTTTATTGTGACATTTGAGTTACAAGATTTAAGTTATTAACGTTTGAAAAATGAAGGCATTTGAACTCTCATCATTTAAAATTTTACTTATCGAGTTTAGAATGACTGACCTACAGAAAATTACATTTTTCATGTATCAAATATGTAGAAAAAGGACTCACCTACAAAAATAATATTTTGAATTTATAACATAAAATTGTTTTTTTCATATTAATAAAGCTATTTCACACAATCGCAAACATAACAATATGGTTAGATTTGGCAAATCATCCAAGTCAGTTTTCTTTGGATATGATTACGTCATCGTAGTAGGATCTTTGGATATCAAAATATATCTGTTTGATGTTTAGATATCAATTTTGGTCATCTAGAAATTTCATATATAGCGGTCTATGTCCGGTTTAGTCTATAATTTTTTTCATTTGGATATCTTAAGGAATTAAATATGATCATTCATGTCAGGACTCAGGATTTTATCATAATTTCAAACAAATTCTTAAACATGCTAATTTCAAATATTGAGTTATTCAAATTCAAATATACTGTGTTGCGTGCAATTAATCTTTAGGTACGGAATTAATTTGGGTCAGTGTTGAGTTTTATTTTCCATCACATATATACCTCTCTATTTTTTTTTTATTCCGCGCATATGTAGTCTGTTGTATGTTTTAGTTTTGGTCCTTGATTTGAATCAATTTATATTTGGGTATAATTCGCCTATAAATAATGTTTTTAATATAAAAAAGTAGGTCAAGATTCGGATTTTGTTATATTTGGAAAATATCAAAGGGATGTAATGCATGTATGTCATATGTATGCTAGCAAAAATAAATTAATTAAGTAAATAGGAGGGAAGAAAGGAGAGAGTATACTTGGGACTTACAGGGATATTTCGTTAGTAAATTTTTATGAGGCGCTCGTAGTTTGTTTAATATGATTTAAAAAATATGATATATTATAAAAAAAAAATTTGGAAAACATTTCCGGTCTGATCTTTTGGGAAAATTTATTGTCGGACCGAATTTAAAACATTTATTTAGATTTTTCAAAAGTTCTTTTGGCAGTTTCGGTTTAAATAAGTGGATAGTGTACGTTCCAAATTATGGTGATATCTTTACGGAGTAGCTTTCTCCTTGCATTAGTATAGCGAGGAAAGCTATATATAGAGAGTAGAACCAGGGCGTTTTCAAGTTCATCAATTTTTTTTGTGAACTCAACCCTAAAATTTATTGGATTAAATTCAAACGATAAATCCAAACGGTTTAAACCCATCTACTTTACGAGTGATGCGTCTATATGTGAAAATTTTAAAATTTTGAATTAATTTTGTATAGAATCAAGTGGTCAAAAGATGTTCAAACAATAAATGCATTAAAATTAATTTATATACCCTCTAATTTGGAACGCTTGACTTTATACTAGTTTAATTGAAAAGTTAAAAACAACCGTTTATACATATATTAAAACAGCTAGTTACAGCTGTTTTGGTCAGATAGATGAGTAGGGGAGTGTGTTTTAATGTGTTTATCCTCATCATTTTCATATTGTTAATAAAAACATGATACTTTAGTTGTTGAAGTTTTTACTAGAGTGTAATGAACTTCTAGTACGATTTCATATATTCTTCCGTTCATAATAATTAAGAACAGATATGATCAGACGAAGATGTATGGTCATCTCATGACAAATTTTCAGTCTGTTCTTTTTACATTTTTACACTTGGATAGAGTTAGATTGGTTTCATAAGTAATTTGATAGTATTTAAAAATAAAATATACTCTCAAAATTAAAAAAATTCTGTAGTTAGTTAAAAGAAATAGAATATTACTTAAGTTCAATCTTTCTAAAAAGAAGTTGGCAAGGTGACATCGCTTGAAGTTTTTGGGGGACAAAAACCGTTGGTAACTAGATTGTTAATTCCTCATGAGAATATATGTAATTAACTTGGATTTGAATAACTTCTTTTAATTGATTCACTTTTAATCGCGATAGGATGTATGGTTTATTGATCTCAAGAAAAAGACTTTTAATTGAATTAGGAGTAGTAGTCATATGGATGATTTATTTGTATAAAACATTTGTTTTAGGAGACTTCAATTAAATATTTGTGTAAAACTAAAGAGGATGATTTATTTTTAAAGCTCACTCTTATATATTATACCGTATGATGTCGATGACCGCACAGATGCTAATCAGTAAACTATAATGATGGAAGAGGAAACAATGCAAGTGCTTGGATCTGATCAAGATTAGGCTAAAGATTATTAAAGTTGAAAAACTTCTATGATTTCAAGGCGCCATGTATGCGATTTCCCGTGTCTGCTTCCCCCGTTTAGTTAGGTCATTTACAGAGACACTAGCTATATAAGCATGAAATAGCTTGTGAAATGTTACCTGCATTTCTGTTTCTTCTTCAGGCTGCTGTAGTCCAAGACGTGGTACTAATACATCGATGTTGCCTTCTATTACTGCTTGGAAAAGATCAGTAGACATAACTGGACGTAATTGGGGCACCATATCAATTTCAGAACTCATGCTTTGGGAGTATGGAATGGCTATTACTTTCACTTTTGCCTTGAATGGCTCTTACTCTATATAGCAAAGGAGGATAGATTGTTTGGGGAGATTTTGTTGTGGAGTCTGAAAATTAAGGGAGAATTTCATATATACCACTCAAAAACTGTGAAATTACATATTTACCATTCAACTTTTTATAATTACGTATTTACCATCTAAAAATTTAATAACTCACATATTTATCTAAAATAACTTTAGTATATATCAAATATACCCAAAACTCAGATTAATTATGTACAATATTCTTTAAACTATAATTAATCAAGGATTAACTTAGCACACTCTCTTTCTTTCCTTAGATCCGTTGTCCTTTATACCCAATATAAGAGATTAAAAACATATATTCGCATTCTTGGTAGTCGCTACCAAGTTTTAAAAAAAAACATATATTCGAAACTAAGTCAGTAACAAAATGCAGATTCTCAAACTCAGTTACTACTTTGATAATGGGTTGTGATATTAGTGTTGTATTCAGTACGAATTGTTCTGTTGGAAAAGGTGGAGTGGTTACCTTCTATTAGACAATCAAGCTGGAGTTGGAATCCTAATCTCCGAGTCTGCTATCCCTTCTCTTCGAGTTTCAGCAGGAGAGACGAGATGAGAAGAGAGTTTCAACAAGAAGGAGAAAGTTATGTCAAAAAAGACGAGAGGAAAATCTGTGCAGAAGAGGAAGTGGCAAAAAAGGAGAAGAGACTAAATAACTTAATAATTATATTTTATGTGATATTAAACTTAATTAATCTCATTTTTTTAATTAATTAGGTAAATATGTGAGGTATTAGATTTTCATATGATAAATACGTAATTACAGAATTTCACAATTTTTTGAGTGGTATATACGAAATTCTCCCGAAAATTAATAACCTGCTATATTTATTGAACTTACAGCTTGTTGCACATGGTGACATGGGGAACATTTTATAGTGGAGTCTGGAGGTCAATATTCAATAATGTGTTAGATTTAATTAATTTAACTTCTGAGCGGTAGCATGTTGCATCATTATGTGGCCTTAATGGGGAGAGCAGTCGTGTCTCTCTTTTTTCTTTTTCTTTTTTCAATGTACTCTGTCATCTCTTCTCAAATTTTTAACTTTTTAAAGGGTAATGATTTATCTCGTTCAGAAAAAAACAAATCACCTACATTTTATCTAACTGACTGTTCACCCTTTATTCGGCCGGAATTAAAGGATGATTCTTATATTTTTTAAAAAAATGAAATTTGTACGAATTTAAAGCAAAACAAGAATGAATCTTCTACTAGACGAGAAATAGGCGAAATTTTGCAAGTGCATGGCAATATGGCATGGAGAAGGGAGCCTCCTCTGCCGCCCTCGATCTCTCGTGCGTTCTTCTCTTTGTTTTTTTGTTCTTTCATCCGTTTATATTCATACATTTCTTCGTCGGTTTGTCTATCTTCTGAGTTTTTTGGTTTGAAGAATTTGTCATTTCAACATGAATTATTCATCAGCAATTGCAGAAGCTTTGGAGAGAATACCAAGGAGGCAGTGGAGCTTCCGAGCAGTCCAAATTGTCCCTGGTGATATAAATAATAGTGAAGAATGATGATACCATTCACTCCTTTCCAATTCCTCTGCCATGCATGACATTGCCCCCAAATGCTTCGTCAGATAAAATGACAAAGTCAATAACAATAAGGTGCATGCTTCCTTCAAGCAGGCCGTGCTATTTCTACTGATTAATGAAAATTACTCGTCATTGAGCTAGGCTCGATATATCCTTAAATCTAATCAGAAAATCGAGCTGAAACTATATAAGGTCCATTTCACCTCCTCAAAAATCATTATTTGTAAAATTCCTTATAATTTTTGTGAAAATGTTTAGTCTTTAACAATTTGCTATTTCACTTTGAAGGAAAAAAAAAATGTGAACGACCTCAAAGATTATTTATTGTGAACCAATTAGAGGTGTGAACAAGAGAAGACTGAACTATTGTTTCGGTCATTTTCTCCCTACAAATCAGTTTTTTTTGGGCATGTGTGACAAATAAGTTTTTTTTTTTATTTCTATATATAAAAAAATGTTCAATTATAGTCATCTTCTCTGATTTTTTTTTTAAAAACGTAATTAAAATAATTAATTTTAAAAAAACAACTTGATTACTGATTTTTTTACAAAACCCGTAAAAACCGAACTGCCATTTCGGTTTGAAGGTTTTTTTTTTGCTGCACCGAATTGGCAATTTGGTTTAGCCTTTTTCCACAGTTCCCCACAGAAAACTGTGTGGCCTTGCGTGTACAATTCGGTTTAGGGACTTTTTTCGTCCAAACCGAATTGCCAATTCGGTTTAGGGGGTAAAAACCGAGTCATGAGCCGGTCTTTGTCATCTCAAAGTAGCCACGGAAAGTCATCATACAGACTTGGTCCATGGTGGTCCACCGTATATTGCTCCTTCTGCTATATTTATATTTTATTGGGTGATGAAGCATGTTTTCCTAATAGGTGCTCATGTAAGGCATTTTTATATATTGGATCTAATTTTAGATTTGTTCAAAAACCTTTATATTATTTTTGTTAGTACATAAATGAGTAACTAATGTGCTTGAAACATAAACATATATATTGCAACTAGGGGTGTCAATGGGTACGATACAGGTAGGGTGGAAGTATTTTCAAATAGAACATAAAAAATCATTAATTTCACACATATATAATCACATTACTAATAAAAAAATGTCCAATCAATTCCATCTAAACTTTTTTTTTATAAACCAAGAGAATTCAAAAACACAATCTCTTTGAATAAATTTTATTATTTAAATAAATAACAAAACGTACAAATAAAAGTAATATGTTTAAATTTTTTTTTATAATAAAACACTAAATAACAAAAGTCCATCACTAATTATTGCTCAAACTATAATATATGAAATATTTCACAAATAAATTTCACCATCATAATTATTACTCAAATATTATTATAAAATTTTATTTTATACAATTAGCCTATAGGGTAATGGTACGAAATAAATTTTATCCGTACCCTTACCCGTTTAGCTAATGAAAAAAAATTCTTATCCATACCCATACTCGATAAGCTAACGAAAAAAAACCTTACCCATACCCGTATTATCGAATACGGTACAGTAAGGGTAGGGTAAACGGTTAAAAGGGTATCAGTGACACCCCTAATTACAACTTATAGTCGTTAGAATCTATAGGAGCAAAATAAAGTAGAAAACACTAATCAACTCAAATAATTGTAAACCAAGTCTATTGAAAGATATTTCTTATACGTAGTGCCTACCCGTTATTTGTCGACACTAAATTCCCATAAAACGATCAAGCGCTATCGGTACATTGTCACTCCATCCACTTTAGAAATTCCGTGTGGCTTGTACTAATTCTTACTTCTCTAATGACTCTATTCACTATATCTTACATATTCATTCTACCAATGAAAATCCTTCTTAATGATGTTATAAATTTGTGTTTGGTTAACTTATAACTTTGCTCATGACTCGATGTAGAATACTCTGCAAATACATACGCCACATAAAATCCAGACTTCTCATCAATTTTGTAATTAAATATAGCTAAACCAAAATGCCATTTCGGTATGACCTAAAAAAACTCTATACCGAAATGCCAATTCGGTTTAGTCTAAAAAATTGATTTTCCGTGGCATTGTTTCTACAACCCCACGAAAATCCTGTAAACCGAATTGCCAATTCGGTACAGCAAAAAAAAAACCTTCAAACCGAAATGCCATTTCGGTTTTTACGGTTTTTGTAAAAAAAACAGTAATAAAGTTGTTTTTTTTTTAATTAATTATTTTAATTACGTTTTAAAAAAAAAATCCCATCTTCTCCATACAACGTTCTTGTTGCGTGCTCTGTGTGCGTGATTGACTGATTGTGGGGCATATGTTTGATAAAGGAGAGGCAGGTTAAAATAATAAAATAGAATTTTGCATTCGTGCTTTTCGGAAGATGTTACGGAAGAAGGTTAGGAGGTACTTCTGTCTTCTGGTTTCCCGAGTCTTTTCTTTTTGAACTGCTGCTTCAACATGTGTGAAAAGCCTTCAAGTTGCCAAACGATGATTGAGAAAAAAAAAACTATTGTTTTACACGTTAATAATTTAAAATTTATCAGTATCAAAATATTTGATCTATATCATTTTCTCTATCACAAATAAAAGATATAAGCCAGAAGTCCATTTTGAGATTCGTGTCAAACAAACTGACAAATCAGATATTGCACTGGATTGAATCATTCAACTCGTGCACATTAAATTCTATTACAATTCAGGCTCCCTAGGAGTCAAGTAGCATAGCAGATAGTGTCCACCTAGAAAGAGCACATGGGCGGGTTCCACCAGCATAATGGAGACATTAAGAACGGGAGGACAGTACCTGAAAATAGTTGGATTCATTTATTAGTCATTTTTTCTCTTGCAACTTTGCCAATGCGTGCTCTGTATGCCTGATCGTGTGGTATATCAGTATATGTTTCATAAACGAGAGGCAGGTTAAAATTGAATTTTGTATTGCCGTACTTCTCGAAAGATGCTACAGAAGAACTTC
This sequence comes from Carex parvula, assembly GCA_025461045.1. NCBI lineage: Eukaryota > Viridiplantae > Streptophyta > Magnoliopsida > Poales > Cyperaceae > Carex > Carex parvula. The sequence goes on from JAJGRW010002299.1 coordinate 99,941, forward strand.
ATGTGATTTCGTTAGCAGTACAGCGTAAGCAGAGGCTTCTTATGTTCATCTCTTGCTACAACTTGTGTGAATGCCTTCATGATGCCACATTCGATGAATGGGTCGAAATCATTTTTTTCATTTTTTTTTTCTTTAAGGAATTCTAAGATAGAAATTCCTATATAGTTATCTAACTATAAAAATAGAAAGAAAGAATATCCATAAAAGATTTTATATTCGGATTTCAAACCTCCGATCTCTTACAAAGGACGTTGATTTTAGTCAAAGAAAATTGATATTTTTTTTTCGAAGCATTGTTTACAATAATTAACCAACCATGTAAGATTCATATATATATAACACAACATATACTTTTTTAGTTATAAATTTTGTATATATTAAAAATTGTGTGACTAATTAATGCAGTTATGTAATTATTAATTATTTACTTGTAATATTTAACTAAATATTATGAGCAATTTATTTATTAATCAAGACAAAAATAGATTGTACAGTACCCACTCAGTAGAAAAACGCATCTACAGCACGTACGTGGGTACAGTTTTAATGATTAATTAACAGAGGTCAGAATAGCTAAATTCAGATTGGGTCGGTTCTACACAGTGCGGTCTGGGTTTGGTCCGGTCCGGTCCTACACGGTTCCACGGTTAAGTCCAGTCCGATCATATACGGTTCTAGTGAAAATTAGTGACCCAAACCCTTCCTAAACCCGTTTTTACCCAAGGTCCGGTCCGGTTCGGGTTTGGGCACGGTCCGGAGCGGTCCGGGTCCAAACCACGGGTTGTCCGGTCAGATCCTGGACCGGCCGGGTTACTTCAATACACTGCGTGTGGCACATGTTTTCATAATGGAGAGACAATTGCAAATTTGATTTTGCATTGCCATGCTTTTCCATAGATATCACAGAAGAACTGAAGAACTTAATCTGCTTGCGTCAGCAGACAGCGTAAGCAGAGGCTTCTATGTTTGATCTTTTGCTTCCACTTGTTTGAACACCTTCATGTTGCCAATGATAAAATAGCAAATATCGTTCTTTTTTTTAACGAAAATTTGAATTCATACAATATTAATGGAGTGGCAGAAGTTTTTCCACTAAAAAAGTTATATTCTGTTTCAATGATCTGAAAACAAATGAAACTGGGCTTCGACCTTTTTAACCAAAAAAAAAAATAATCTGAAAACAAGTCATTGAACGTTGATTGGTTTGCTTATAAGCATTGCAATTTATGTACTGTACTGTTTTTCACAATTTTTAAACCAAGTTATTGCACATAATTTATTATTATCAATTTGTATCTGATGTCGTTATTTGAAATTCCAAAGCAGAAGCAATTTGTTTCTAAATAATTCCAATTGGGTACCATAATTCGGGCACCATTTGACTTTCAGATCTTATTGTTTGGGAGGATGGAATGGCCATTACTATTACGCTTAGCTTGAATTGCTCTTACTGATCAATAGCAAAGTAGTACATGATATAGATAGTTGGGGAAGATTTTATAGTGGAGTCAGAATATCAATAATGTGTTATATTAATTTTATTTAATTTCTGACCGGTATCATGTTGCATCATTAATGAAAAAGACATTCACTGCTCTCTCTACCTAGTCTTTTCATATCTTTTCACATTTAGGATTTTTTTAAAAGATAATGATTTCACTTGTAATAAAAAAATCGCTTAGATTTTATGTAATACTAAGTTCATTATTATTTTTGTCTTTCGGATAATTCGTGTATATTTGGGGAGTAATTCGTTATGACCTTTAAAGAGGAAGAATTTTTCTCAAGTTTTTCACTTTGCTATTTAATTTCGCTATAATTTTTCTAAAGTTTTTTCTAATTTTACCAAAATTAAAGAAGTTCAGCTCTCTTATAACAATTTAGTATTTGGTTTTGAAGGAAAAAATATACAAACAACTTTAAAGAACATTTAATGGGAACCGGTTGGTGGTTAGATAGTACTACGGCTTCAATCAAAGAGTATGTGCAAAAATAGTGTCCTTTAAAGTGGAATACTGTTAATTAAAGACCTCTAGTCAATATATAGTTAAATTAAACATTAAATTTCTCAATATGTAATTTTTGATCCTTATTACTACACTTCTTAACACAGTATATAATCATAAGAATATTTGGTCTTTCAATTTGAATAATTTTGTCAAATATCCTACATTTTTAAAACATCAAACAACATACTATTTGTTCAAACTTATTAACAAAATATCTTTATGGAAACCAATTAATACACATTCTTCTTACTTAACTCTCATTCCCCTTCTCATTTGATTTATTTTTGCTAGCATATGACACAGAATAAATCCCTTTAATATCGAATTTAATTGCTGCTCTCAATCCAACGGCTCTAATTAATGGCTCAGATTGACTCCTTTTTTTCTCCAAAAGATACAGCTACAGAAACTTCAGCACCTTTTGTAGATAAAAAGTTAAAAGCAATGACAGAAAGAGTTATAATATAAGAAATATGAGTCTGTCCATCTCACTATCCAGGTTATAGACATCTTTAGTTTCAACAAATGTTAGTTATAATTAGTTATATATTTAACAAAATTAGTTAATTATTAAATGGACTAACTAATGTGTCAATAATATATGTATATAGCACTATAAAATCATCAGGATTGTTTAACTGAATAATAAACGCTTGAGATAATGGAGACATTACCTCAATTGTACGTGGAAACAAGCCGTTGGATTCATTTATTAGTCATTTTTTATTGAGACAGCATAATGGAGACATTAAGAACGGGAGGACAGTAACTGAAAGTAGTTGGATTCATTTACTAGTCATTTTTTCCCTTGCAACTTTGCCAATGCGTGCTCTGTATGCCTGATCGTGTGGTATATGTTTCATAAACGAGAGGCAGGTTAAAATTGGATTTTGTATTGCGTACTTATCGAGATGCTACGGAAGAACTTCATGTGATTTCGTTAGCAGTACACCGTAAGCAAAGGCTTCTCCTTTTGATCTCTTGCTAACACTTGCGTGAACGCCTTCATGATACCACATTTGATGAATGGGTCGAAATCATTTTTTTCATTTTGTTTTTCTTTAAGGAATTCTAAGATAGAAATTCCTATATAGTTATCTAACTATAAGAAAAGAAAGCAAGAATATCCATAAAAGATTTTATATTCGAATTTTAAACCTCCAATTTCTTACACGAGGTGTCGATTTTAGTCAAAGAATTTATTTTTCTTTTTAATGAAAGCTTTGAATCGTATGGCTGAAGTTTTTCCATTATTTTTTTGTTCTTATTCTACATTTGGAAAGATGATTGTATTGCCTAAAAGTTATATATTTTATGCACTTTGATTTGTTTTGTATAATTGTTAGGAAGAAGATTTGAATGTCCTCATTTTTTGTCTCCAACATGTCGCTTTTTTAATATTCTAATAATAAAAATTTTAATTTCTTTTTCTAATAATAAAAATTCTAAGAATAGTGTGATCTATATCATTTTTCTATAGATGCAAATAATTTTTTTATTTTTATTTTATTATTATGTTAATCAATATATTGAAAAATCAACATCCCAAAATTATCAATATCAGTGTTTTTCGCAAGAATTTGATGTCAATTAAAATAAAATCAAAATATTGTAATATTTTCCATATGCATAAAGAAAATAATATATATTTCATATTTAACCATTTTATTTTGATATTTGAGTTTGAAATATTAAATTACTAAAGTTTTAAAAACTAAGATATTTGAATTATTCTCTATTTTTAAATATTATGATAAGACAATTTTTTTTGGAGATTCAGAGCAGGCGAAATGCACATGTTTTCATAATGGAGAGACAATTTAAAATTTAATTTTGCATTACCATGCCTTTTGAAAGATGTCACAGAAGAGCTTCATCTGCTTGCGTCAGCAGGACACCGTAAGCAGAGGCTTCTATGTTTGATCTTTTGCTTCCACTTGTTTGAACACCTTCATGTTGCCAATGTTCTTTTTTTTAACGAAAACTTTGAATACGTCCAATATTAATGGAGTGGCAGAAGTTTTTCCACTAAACAAGTCATTAAAAGTTGATTGGATTGCTTAAAAGTATTACAATTTATGTACTATAATATGTTTTGCATAATTTTTGAACCAAGTTATTGCACATAGTTTATTATTATACATCTGCATTTAATGTCGTTATTTGATGTTCCAAAGCAGCAACAATTTTATTTAGATATAAAAGTGTAGCGTTGAAATTTGTACTGAATATGCGACTCGTTTCTAAATAATTAATTCCAATTGGGTACCATAATTAGAGTATGGCTAAATTGCTGCCGGCAGCATTCTGGCCAGGTGCTGCCGGGGGCAATTCGGTCATTTCCGGTGTTCAAATAACAAATCCGAACCATTCAACGTGTTCTAAATATTAAAATCTACTTGGAGACCAAATTTTACATTTTTTGGAATTTTTTAGCTATTTATTAGGCCACTTTGAAATTGGCTGATCCGGGTGAACAGTGCACCAAAATTCTGGACCATGTGATCTGGAATTTTCAAAGTGGCTTAATAAATAGTAAAAAAATTCCAAAAAATGTAAAATTTGGTCTCCAAGTAGATTTTAATATTTAGAACATATCTGTATAAAAAAAAAAATTGTTTGAACACCGGAAATGACCGAATTGCCCCCGGCAGCACCTGACCAGAATGCTGCCGGCAGCAATTTAGCCATACTCCCATAATTATATTTTTTTTTTTACGAGGGAGGGTATAGTACGCCGTTTCCATAATCTAAGGCTGGTAAGAGTATCATTGTTTTATGAAATACTCTATATATCCAAACAACTATGTGAACGCACAGTTTATAGCAATACTCCGAATAAGTTAAGTTAATTAAGATGCAAAATTCATGACTATGAGGTGAACTTATGAGAATAGAGTACACTAACATGAGTCAATGTAATTGTAACTTCATACGCCTTGGCCTCGTTGTTTTGGTTAAATATTTGTTCTAATGTTGTTGTCCTCTTCTTGCAATAATGAACTTACAAACAACAACATTAATTACTTTACAATATAATATAATAATACGACAAAAAAATAATTTACAAGCAAAGAAGGAAAGAATAATATTTTAAAAGTTATTAGGGGGCAAACCGCAAACGATAAAGAGTTTAAACTTTCTATACGAAGCCCGTAGGAGAGGAATTACGACCTAGGATTAGTAATAATTGTACTGTTTTGGACTATTCGCAGTTTCTATTGAAATTTCGACCTGGTTCTACTTCTATGCAGTTTCTCCTTTCTCGTTAATTGCCATTTTTCTTCTCTACCTATGCTCATAACTTGTCTCTACTTGTGCAATTATTATCTTTTCTTTTCTTCTCTGTACGGAGCTGGAATGGTAACATGGTTTTCCATTTTATTTACAAGTGGGTTTGGGCTTTAATAGATTTTGGGCCACATTTTTTCTTGAAACACTTGACTTGTTGGATTTGAACTTCAACCAATTTTGGGCTACCTTTCCCTTCTCTCTCCCTTTCTTAAATTCATATATAATCCAATCGATAACTCGATTTATCTCCATCAACCAGGGAGGTGATTGGATATATGATTCGATTTCGTATTGAAGAAATTATATCCTACATCTCAAAATTATGTTCCGTAGCTTATTTCTTGTAATTTGCTGCATCTGTTTGGTGAAGAACAGGGTATTAGGGATCGATTGTATCAATTTTAGGAACAACTTGAAGAAGATGAAAAACAAGCTTTAGGAAAGTTGAACAGGGTATTAGGGATCGATTGTATCAATTTTAAGAACAGGGTATTAGGGTATTATGGCGTGAGAGAGAAAGTTGGACTATCAAGCTTTGGGTTGTTGATCCGACTTTTTAAAGTTCAGGTTGTTGATCCGACTTTTTAACACGATATCCATATTAAAATGTGGATGTAAACAAAATTTTACTGTTCCTACAAATTTTTATTAATATTTTTGCTAAATTAAAACACTGATTTTCTAAAATTCTAAACAAATAATAAAAAAATTTCCAAAATTTAATTTCCAAACATATTTTAATATAGATATCATGTTGAACGTTATTTACAACATTTGAAGACCAAATTTTATATTTTTTGAATCTTTTTTAAATCTTTTTTTGGAATTTTGAACATAACTGTTTTTCACAATTTATAACTTTTTTATATTTTATTATTAAAAAGTGAATTTTAAAAATTTCCAAAAAATAGTAAAAAGTTTCCAAGCACATTTTAATAGTAAAAAGCTACTGAGACACCTTGAAGTTCAAAAGCTGATAATTAAGTACAGCTGTCTAGGCCCGTTAGCCTTGGGCTCTAGAACGAGAATGGAGCACATACATTTTGGTGATATAGCTGATAACTAACCAGACTATTTAATTTTCCAATGTCTTGCTTCAAAAAAATTAGAAATTAATATTCCAATATAAATTAACAAAAGCATCTGCGAAAATCTGGCCCATTCATAAGAGTGGAAGATTCAGTAATAAAAGAAACATCATAATTGAGAAAGTCAAACCAAGCAAGTTCGTATTAAAAATGTTCCATAATGTCATAAATAAAAAGAACATAAAAGGGAAAAAAAAAATGCTGCTTGAAGCAAATAAGCCAGACGTTAAGCTACATGAGGGCTAGGCAGAAGATGATCAGGAAAGAGACGGCATATGCTACCCCCATAGCCCAACCAGTCGATGAATTATTAGCTGATCTAAAATATTCATATCCCAAAAGTAGAACAACAAGCACGGTAGGAGATCCAACAACCAGAGTGATAACAAGGACGAGGATGGCAATAGGAAAGCAAACTGGAGCAAGTGTCACAAATGTCCCCAATCCAAATGCGACAACCATACCACTAGCTGCATACAGAAATGAATATGTTGCATAAATGAGGATGTTTTGGTCAAATTTACCTAGTATACTGTTCATTACAAGTCCGAATAAGCTTAAGAATCCTTGTATAAATGCCAAGGCGTTTGTTAGAACAAATGCTCGAAACATATATCGTCTCCCTAGAACTGGTGTACCGTCATCTTGGTTATAACCTCCGGGTATTGTGAAAGCGGCAGCAAATGCTACAGTTGTGATAAGTACGGCACCCAGTCCTATGACTTGAGTTGTCTCCCATTTATTTTTCAATGGTGGAACCATTACATCCTCAAACCACTTTTGAGTAAATTTATAACCTTCTTCCTTAACGTACTGGCTAATAGTGCAATGATCAATATCCTGTAAGAGATCACAACATATATCAAAGTTGCTTTTTGACAAATAACACTTACGTAACTAACAGTTATCAAGTTCCAACATGAATAATTAAACTTCCCAAATGGGAGAAGATAAATATTTGTGTTATTGGGTCATACTACAATACACCGAAAAACTTCTAATAATTTTAATCTCCAGACTCAGTACGAAGATTTCATATTTCTAGCGCTCAATTATCACAATTAAATTTATTAGATTTGGTAAAGCTAAATGTTGAATATTTTCTTTATTTTGGCCATTGTAAATCGAACGGTTAAGATCAACTCGAATAATTTTTTAACCAAAAAGTTGTGTAACAGAGTATAATCCATATTTTTGTTGTTTATCCAAAAATAAATGGTGTACTGGAGAAGAATGGGATATTAAAAAAGTTCGTGCTAATTTAATTAGCAAATGGTAATTAGTAATTGACACTATAATTAGGGCTAATTATTAAGATTCAAAAAAAAAATTCAATAAGCATTTAAAGGCCGTAATCCACACGTCCGAATCTATACTGTGGAGCTGGAGAAGATTAGGGCACCACTATAAAGCCCTATTGAGAATAACAGAGATCTCGTCGCAATTTTTGTGCCCAACATATATACAGTTTTTTTAATTTTTACCTAACGAGTTAGGTATTCCTGTTCTATTTATTGGGACTGTGTATAAAGCCCTATGGTACTGCATGTGTACAACGCACTCCAGTTTGTTCTATGAATGTATATTTCTATTTTCAAAGTTCAAGCAGTTGATCTAAACCGCTCAATATAATCTTCATTTTTAAATAGATACAACATCACATGATCTAAAATTTTTGGACTAGCTGAATCTAGTGATTTTGTATCTATATCTAAAAATAGTAAAACAATTCTAAAAAATTAAATTTGCCCTACAGTTGCATATTCATATGGAGATCATAATGAACGGTTTTGATAGACTATTTGGACTTTGAAAATAAAAATATAGATAAATAGTACTAATCAGAGTGCGCCATGCACAGTACCATATCCTCACTCTTAATCTAATACGAACTAATTAGACCCATCTAATGATATTATTCTGAATATTTTGGTTGCACAATTTTCTGATAAGTTTTCCAAAAATATATAATGTTCTTTATGTCTAATATTAAAAGTGCTAGTAGAATTTGCTTATACTACGAACATTCAGTACCATTGGCGCGTCGGCACTGAAACTATTATGCATGACCTAATTATCTAATTTGCTCGTATGTACTTTACGTGCTTGGTAGTTCAGTTACTTCAGTAGTTGATAGAAACACACGACATAACTAAAATAAATAAGAAATAATTTTCTGATGTAATTGTTAATTTAAGCATACCTTATTAGTTTCTTTAAGTTGTTTCCTGGAAAGTTCGAGTGGTGTTAACCCTTGCTTGTTTAGGATTGTTTCTGCAACGTTATTCATCTTGTTTATGCAAATAGCCTTCATAGTTTTCTTCTGTCCCTTCATTGCTGCAATGTGCAATGGTGTATTTCCTTCATAATCCTGTGCATTATACATTCTTGCAATCATTTCTCGAACACTGGTGTTTTTAAATATCTCCCGAAAACTCTTGCTCATGCCCTTTTCTGCAGCAACATGAAAAAGGTTTCTTCCGCGAGGATCTAGCAACTCGGCACACTCAGGATACTTTTCCATTAAATGCAATACCAATTCCTTATTGCTTGTGCTTGCGGCTAAATGAACTGGAAACATTCCAGTTGAAAATTGGGTGTATGCCAGAGCATGGTCCTGTTCTAACATGGTCTGCACCAGCTTAGTATATTTTTTGTCTATTGCTACGTTCAATGCAGAAAACATATTATTGTTGACCCTGTAAGCGATTTCAGGGTCCAACTTCATCAACGCGAGGCTAATACCTATATGGTCGTATGTAGCGGCAACGTGCAGGGCTGTGTCCCCATTTTCATTTTTTTGTTCGAGAGCATCCTTCACGGCATCAGGATCAATTTGAATGAGGTTGTAAATGACATTCTCGTTTCCGGCTTTCGCAGCACACTGCAGGGGTGTCTCTAATTTTTTGTTTGGCGATTTTAATAGGGACACATCTCTTCGGAAAACCATCAAAGCGAGCTCGTTGTGCCCTTTAGTAACAAGTAGGTGAAGAACGGTGTCTCCAAAACGTGTTGCACTTTGGAGTTCGGATTGGACAGTCTGGTGTTCTGTCTTTATTTGTTCGGGAGCAGAATGTGAAGCCTCTATTGTCACCTGATTAGACAATGCAAAATTTAATTAGGTCATATGTTTCAAGAGAAAATGATTTGTAAAAGACTAACAGCTATAACTTTTTAATTATATCTAATTAATGCGTGTTATATGTATAAAGCGATTTTAGTTATAAGCTTTATATTGTATATATGATTGTGTAGATTTGAGTTGTTCTACCCAAGATGGATGAACCTGATATATAAACTTCACAGAATGTCATAAAATGAAAAAAATCATTGCTGAATCGTGAATTTATACAAAATAAACATTAAAATAATGATCTTTGGACTTGTATATGAATTAGTAAGGACTCATTAGCGTTGAAATTCATATTTTTGTCAAGTATTTATTTTTAAATTAGTATTTGTGATGTATTATAATAAGAGTAAGTCTATGGTATATGCATAGCACAATTTGGTCCGCAATACGGATCAATATTTTCATTTTCAAAATCTTAACGGTCGATTCGAACCATTCAACATAATTTAAATATCAATATACATTTGCAGACCGAATTTTATATTTTTTAGAATTCTTTTACTATTTTTTAAGATAGGTAGAAAATCACTGTTTTTGGATGGTCCAGAATTTTCAGATCAAGTGATTTTCTACCTATCTTAAAAAATAGTAAAAAAATTCTAAAAAATATAAAATTTGGTCTGAAAGTACATATTCATATGGGGATCATGTTGAACGGTTCGGATCGACCGTTAGAATTTTGAAGATGAAAATATTAATCCGTATTACGGACCAACCCGTGATATGCATAGTACCATAGACTCAATTAATAATAGTGGATTCTTGATTAGTTTGAGTATTGGACGATGTTGGAAAATGTTTAGATGCATTAGAGTCTTAGAGATGTAAAGAGATTTTAAACGGGACCAACAGGTTCTTGTACAGAATTTTTTTTATATGCAACGAAATATTGAATTAAATAATGAAAAAAACAGAGGTCGATTATATAACTTTCTATGAGCACTTTTTTTTTTTTTGTCTTCCACTAAAAACACAAATCCCAAATTACTAAATCAAACTAAAATAGGTCATGCATGCATGCGTAGGTCAACAATTAACTACTCTCTTTTTGAGAAAGTAGGTTGAGGCCTACTATTTTCCATTTATTATAAAGTACAAAATAAAAAGATTTACAAGTTATAACAGTAATGTATTGTAATCAAGAGAAAAGTAACAAGAAAATGTCAGAGAACCCCAGACTCAAAATACAAATGCAAGTGACCAACAATATTTAGCTTGTCAGAAAAAAAGGTCTCGAGCTTTCTTATTATGGAATGGAATGTAGAAATACAAACGTGATCTTGGTCATCGGAGGAACTTAAAGAGTATGTTCTGACCATGACGGAATTATTGAGGTTAATATTAATTCAGTTATTTAAAATAAACACCAATTCACTTTTGTGATGGAATAGCAAAACAACCGGGTGACTATTTCGGCCACTATTTACGACAGGACCATCCAAGAAATTGTATTAATTAAAAGGGACAATTTCTATTGTGCCAATACAAGCTTTTAAAATTACAAATTTTCTCCGTCAAAACACCATAATATCCAACATTCTCATAAAAACTTAAAATATTTCTTCTATCTCCTTTTCTTTATTTAACTTTTTATTTAATTATTTTAAAAATTAAATTGACAAATATAACATTTATTTTAAACGGAGGGATCCTTTATTCTCCAACTAGAACTCCTGATCTGCTCATAGAAAACAAACTCTTACTTAAAAAATAGATTCGATGATATGAAGATGAGAATTAATTGTACTTTTGAGTCTATTTACTTGATAATTTGAAAGAGACTATGGCTGTGATTCAGAAAACTCTCATTAAAGGAAAGGAAAGGGAGGTAGAGCGACCAGACCGGACCTGACCAAAGTCGTTCACCTTCTCTAGAAGAGAAAAATCAGAGAGGGACATGAGGGGAGTGAAGGAGAGAGAGGGTGAAGTTGCTATACGTCACCCTCAAATCAAGTCTAGACAGAGTAAACACGTCTCTGATCCCTTTCTTCCCTTCTCGTTCCTTCCCTCTACCTTTGGTCTTCAGGAGCACATTCTAATGGACCAATCTTCGAGACCTTTTAGTCCATCTCTTCGCTCCCACACAGACTGACATTTGAAGCAACTCAGAAATAATTAGTTCGAATAGAATATTATATTATAGGGAGCGCCTAGTTAACCCCAAGCCAAAATCCACCAAACGTCCCCCATGTATTAATTATCTGAGGGACCACTAACTACTTGGGGGGACTGCCTAATTAAATACTTAATATGTTGTATATTTGAAAGATTTTACAATTGACGTGCGCGCAAATATGTAATATATCAAATATTTATAATAAAAAACTGAACATATCCATCTCTCTCATCATACACCTATCGTCTGCATGATTTTAGAGGTGATTTTTTTCTCCGTTCAATCTCGCCCATATTTCTGACGATATGTGAGGAATTTTGTGAATCTAAAACCACAAACACCTTCAATGCAATTTTATCTTTCAAATGAGATTCATGATGAAGTATTTTTGGGTTCTCTATCGCGTAAGTATTGATACCTCGTCGTGCAGGTTTGGATTACTCGTCGTGCAACAATTCATATCTCGTTGAGCAAGTATTTATACTTCGTCATGCAAGTATTCTATCTCGTAATCACTACAGCAAAACGGAGCTTCAGCGACCGGTATCAGCGACCGGTGGTGACGCCGGTCGCTGATTCTCAATTTCTCTCCAAAAATAAAGATTTCCACTCAAATTCCGGCGACCAATTGTATCAGCGACCGGCGAAAACACCGGTCGCTGAAAGTTTTTTTTTTTTTTTTTTATCGCTGAAAAAAACGCGGCTGCTGAAAAATAAAACGCGCGCCACTCCTCCGCCAAAATCAAAACCCTTTTTTGATCGAACCCTTTCCGCCCGACCCCCCAAAATCAAACCCTTGCCGCCCGACCCCCCTGCGCCGCCCGAAACCCCTCCGCCCGACCCCCTGCTGGAACCCCGACCCCCCGCTGGAACCCCGACCCCGATCAGCGACCCCGACCCCGCTCTCTGACCCCGACCCCGACACTGTGACCCCGCCGCTGGAGATTGGAGTGACCCCGCCGCTGGACCTTGCTGGACCTTGCTGACCCCGCTGATGGATCCATATCTTATCCCGAACCTCTATTTGACCTCAATACCGGTACTGGTAACCATTTCTTTCTTCTCAAAAGAAACGGTATGAATATTTCATATTGTTTTTTGTTTTCTAAATTTTCAGCATGAAATTGTCCCGGCAGAGCTTGTGGATAGAATCGCCCGCTTGAAGTAAGTATTTTCTTAAAACTCGACTCCTTTTAATAGCGAAAAGCTTCTTCTAGAGAACTTGGTTCCTTTTAGTTGTGCACAAGAATAACTAAATTTTTTGTTGTTGTAGGCATGGTGGAACTTATAAGTTACTGAAAAATCTGCAACATATGTATGTTTAATTATATTATTTAATTGGATGATTATGTATGTTTAACTACATTAACTACATTACCTCAACCAAATTCAGGTATGCTATGCTTCACTTTCAATTTATATCCTTTCATGGATCATATTGCATAAATTAAACTTATGTGGTTGTTGTAGGCCACTTCATTAATATATTTCAAGAGGTTCTACTTGCAGTGGTCGGTCATGCAACATCACTCTAAAAGTATCATGTAAGCTAATATATGGTTTATTTATTTTATTTTATTTTATTTACTTGTTTATTAGGTTGAGGTAATGAAATATATGTGATATTAAATTGGTGTAGGTTAACTTGCATATATGCATCATGTAAGGTAGAAGAGAATCATGTATCAGATTAAATTGGTGTAGGTTTACTTGTTTATCTTATATGTATCAGATTAAATTGGTGTAGGTTTACTTCTTAATTATTGTATAGTTCAATTGAAATGTACCATCAGTTCCTTTTTTTTCAGTTTCTGTATAATCTTTTCAATACATAGGGGATTTTGATTGTACCTGTAACTGATTAGTAATTAATTAATGCCATTGATTTTACTTGTCTCGGCAGGATATGTTGTATCTACGATTGTCAGATCCAAGCAATGAACAAGTGTTAGATTCTTTAGCTCTAGTCTTCAGACACACACCTGTGCCTCTTCTAAAAGCTCTGCTTTGCTGGAGAGAAGGGTACACGGCAGAGGGGATTGTGTAAGTCTAGTTTTTGCTTATACTGGTATGTACTGGGATGGTTCATTACATGTATAAAAAATGTTTTTATTTTAACCTTTTTACCTCCATGTGATATATTTGTTCTATAATTGATGATGCTAGCTGTATTTGTTGTATGAGTTAGGCTTTGGTACTATGTATTTGTAGAATGCAAGGACCTGTATTTACCTTTGCTTTTATATACAGATAATCTTTAAAATGCATATCTTGGGAATTCTCTATTTGTTGTCTTTTTGTACAATTTTTGATGTTTTGTTAGGAGACAATTGCGTGCTTACTGTAATGTGTTAATAGTAAATACCTACATTTTGCAAAAAAAAAAAAAAAAAAAAAAAAAAAACAACAGCGACCGGATTTTGGGTATCAGCGACCGGTTGCATTGTCGCTGATACTTTTTCATGACGTCAGCAAAAAATAACAACGACCAAAAAAATTTGGTCGCAGATAAATTATCAGCGACCGGATGACGTCATTCAGCGACTGGTGACATCATCGGGAGAGCATCAGCGACAATGCTTTCAGCGACCGGGTTATCAGCGACCAATTTTCACTATCAGCTACCGAATTTGGCATCAGCGACCGACGACGTAACTATCAGCGACCGGAAAACCGGTCGCTGATAGTGTGATCTGCTGTAGTGAATGCAAGTGTAAATACTTTATGTGTCAAGTGTTTGTAAATACTTCATGTGTGAAGTGTTTACACCTTGTCATTCATGTGTAAACAATTAATATGTCAAGTGTTTGTACTTAAAAGATTCTATTAAATTTTTTTCTCATATGACACTGGATAATGTCTGAAAGTATTAATATCAAGTATTCATACCTCATAATACAAGTGCGAATAGTTCATGTATCAAGTGTTTGTATCTAACGGATTCTATCAATTTTGTTTCCTTATGGCATTGGATAACGTTTGAAAGTATTAATATCAACTATTGCAAGTGTTCATATATCGTCATCCAAGTGTGAATAATTCATGTATCAAGTGTTTCTACCTAATAGATTATAACAAATATTAATCTTTTTTTTTTATCTGAAAATATTAATATTAAATATTGCAAGTATTTATATTTTGTCCTACAAATATTTATATCTCAATAAACAATACCAAAATAGTATTTGAAAAGAAACATAGTTGGATGAGAGGCATAGTCGGAATAACAAATTGTTCATTACATGATTTTTAATCCAAAAAACTCAAGGGACAAATAAGAATGGTTTGTGCGAGTTGGAGGTTAAATAAGATATCTTGAAATTTTTAAGGGTAAATAAGAAACCCAAGAGTTTTTTAAGGGTACAAACAAAATTAACCCTAAATTATATACAAAACCAGTTCATAAAACAAACAAAAAGAAAAAAAAGCAACAATTCTTTCAAAACTCTCAGTAGAAATCATAGACGCACAAGTTAAATTGTTGAATTATTTTTTTACCAAAGATAACTATGGAATTTAAAAAAAATTGAAAAAAGAAAAGAACTTTTGATAGGCTCACGACTTCTGGCCTAAGAAAAATTTGGCGCAGGACTCGATGAAATTTGATTAGGTGAGAAAAAATTACAAGAACTCAATTTGGGGGCGACGAAGAGATAAGCCTCGGAATTGGCAAATCTTTCGATAGAAAGAGACGGAGTCATGCTCCAGCGCGACTTGGGTTTTTATTTTTTGAGGATTAATTGGAAGAGAGACGATTAGAGGTTTAAGTGAGTTTGAGGATTTGACGGGAAAAATTGGTTTTTATTTTTTAGGGAACTGAGTTTTAGCGCGTTGACTGAAACGATTGGGAGCGTAGGGGACTGGGTGATGGAAGAAGATACAATTACTCTATATTATATTTAGGCAGGACTCAGGAGGGAACTCCATGAAATTCTTCAACAACAGACTAACAGAGTGAGAAGAACATTTTTAAATATTAACATGTGACAAGCTGCTATTTGAAGAAGGATTATTGCTAGATAGTGATGATACGTACCATTGGATAGGAAAGTGCATTCTGTTGTCGAGGCCTGTTTAGAATTGATGTCTTTGCATAATCTTTTTCTTCTGTCAAAACCTACAATTTTGCAAAGATACATATATTATTATTTATATTTATATAAAAAGAGTACTATCTGGTACAAAATGATTAAACCAGTCAACAAATTTTAGGCATAACTCAAAACATTTAGTACTAGATGTTTGTTATCTAGCTTAAACAAATTTGATTTCAACGAAATCAGTGGACCTTTTCCCACTGCAACAGAAAAATATTAGTAATTCTATGTACATTATCCTTACCTCAGTGCAAATCTTGAATAATAGTCGGTGATTACTAAAGCAGAAAAGAAATTTTGAATAACAGTATCAAATTTCCTATCTTTTTATAAAAAAATTTGTTATGACAATCTTAATATATAAGTTCCTCAATGAAAAATAACTTCTTCTTAGTGAAAAGAAAAAATTATTAAATTTATTCAGTTCAAATTTTAGTAGTCATACGTATGTCAAGACACCCATCTATCTAATATCCACAAGTGATTCCTCCATTTGGGATTTAAACTTACGACCTCCCACATGAAGGACATTGCATTTGCCACTAGACCAAATGCTGATTCTAATGTACTTAAATATTTAGATGAACACTAGAAAATTCTCATAAAAATCATATATAATAAAGATAAGCAGAATTACAACGTTAATGACATTAATAATAATCATAATAATGATGACAATAACAACAAACGATGACAATTAATAAAAGTAATAATATAAATAAGATGAAAACTAAATGTAATGTCTTCACTAGTATGACTTCACGGCGCAAAATGCAATTCCCTATGTGCTCCCCCCGTTTAATTAGGTAGATTAATTACAGACACTATATAAGCAAGAAATAGTTTGTGAAATATTACCTGATCAATTTGCATTGGTTCTTCTGGCTGTAGTCCAAGACGTGGTATTAATACATCGCGGTTGCCTTCTATTGCTGCCATGAAAAGATCAACTGGCATAATTGGGCGTAATTCGGACACCATTTCACTTTCAGATCTAATGCTTTGGGAGGATAGAATGGCCATTACTATATATCACGTTTAGCTTGAATTGCTCTTACACTTTTGCTGCGGAGGATAGATTGTTGGGGAAGATTTTATTGTGCAGTCTGAAAATCAATACCGTGCTATATTTATAAACTTACTGCATGTTGCACATGGGGAATATTTTATAGT
Organism: Carex parvula; assembly: GCA_025461045.1. Classification (NCBI taxonomy): domain Eukaryota; kingdom Viridiplantae; phylum Streptophyta; class Magnoliopsida; order Poales; family Cyperaceae; genus Carex; species Carex parvula. The sequence continues at coordinate 116,851 of JAJGRW010002299.1, forward strand.
GGAGTCTGAAGGTCAATAATGTGTTGTATTTAATTAATTTAACTTCTGACCGGTAACATGTTGCATCACTGGGAGGCCTTAAATGGAGAGACAAGTCTTCTCTCTTCTTGTTTTTTTATAAAAATATTCTGTTAACTCTACTCAAATCTGAAGTTTTCTAAAGGATAATAATTTGTCTTGTTAAAAAAAAAATCACCTATATTTTATCTAATTGACAGTTCACCCTTTATTCGCCGGAAATAAGGATGATTCTTATATTTTTAAAAAGTGAAATTTGTACTAATTTAAAGCAAAACAAGAATGAATGTTGTACTAGATGAGAAATTGTAGAAAAATATGAGGTGACACGAGACTCCCAGAAAACTCCCTTCCCTCCCAAATTTTATTAATCATAAATTTCTGTAAGTTTTTGTTACAAGCTACTGCAGAGATATGTGTCTCTTTTAATACAGGAAGGAGCAAATGCAAATAAGCTAAGTACTCAAGAAAGGAAACAAATAAAATTGCAAATCTCCTAGAAAATAGAAAACAATCACAGTGATATATCGCTGGATACTATTCCAAGATTGCTTATGCCAGCCTGTATGTTGCGCAACACTCCCCCTCAAGTTGACCCGTAGAGATCATCGGAGGTCAACTTGTTCTTCAATGCTTCAAAAATTCCCTTGGGCAATGGTTTTGTGAAGATGTCCGCTATTTGATCAGCACTTCGGATATATGCAGTTTCAATGACTTTGTTCAAGATCTTCTCTCTCACGAAATGGCAATCCACCTCAATGTGTTTAGTCCTTTCGTGAAAAACTGGATTCGTTGCAATGTGTATTGCCGCTTGATTGTCACAGAATAGTGTAGTAGACCTATTATCCGCATTGTGCCCCAACTCTTTAAGTAACAACCTTAACCAGATGATCTCGCTTGCTGCCGTGGCCATAGCCCTATACTCAGCCTCGGCACTAGACTTGGCCACCACTGCTTGTTTCTTACTTTTCCAAGTAACTGCATTTCCTCCTACAAACATGCAAAAACCTGTAGTGGACTTTCTGTCAAGCGGACTTCCTGCCCAGTCAGCATCAGTATAACCCACTATATTAGTATGACCATGATTTCTCATTAAAATGCCTCTTCCTGGCGCAGACTTTAAATACCTTAATATTTGATTAATGAGTTCCAAGTGTCCCTTCATAGGTTTTTGCATAAACTGACTTACGTAGCTTACAGCATACGCTATGTCGGGTCTGGTAATAGTAAGGTATATTAATTTGCCTACTAGTCTTTGAAACATGCCAACATCTTCAAGGGGTTCATTATCAGTGGTACTTTTCTGACTAAAGTCCATAGGAATATTAGCCGGTTTGGTGCCTAACTTACCTGTTTCTCTAAGTAGGTCCAAACCATATTTTCGTTGAGACAGAAACAAACCTTTTTGGGAGCGAGCAATTTCAATACCCAGAAAGTATTTTAGATTACCTAAGTCCTTAATGTCGAATTCAAGGCTCAGGTGACGTTTCAGGGTTTCTATGCCACTTAAGTCACTTCCTGTAATCACCAAATCATCCACATAGATTAAGATAACAATGATACCTTTGTTTGAAGTTTTAGTGAACATGGAGGAATCTGCCTCACCCTTTTTAAAACCGACTTTAACAAGAGCTGAACTCAGCTTACCGTACCAGGCCCTTGGTGACTGCTTCAAGCCGTAAATTGACTTTTTTAATCTGCAGATCATACCACTCTCTCTTGGAACAAGTAAACCTGGTGGCAAGTCCATGTAGACTTCTTCTTCGAGATCTCCTTGGAGAAACGCATTTCTCACGTCCATTTGAAACAGTGGCCAGTCGCTATTGGTTGCGACCGACATGAGAGTGCGGACAGTATTCTGTTGGATCATATATCCAACGTTGAGCATATATGTAATATAATTATGAATTGTATACTGTCAATATGATTGTCACAATTAAAGTGATCTAATATGGAGTTAAGACATTAGACAATCTATGTATTTAATAGGATGTGGTCCATAAATGTGTAGAACAATTTAGGCAAATATCAAATCATTGATGGACTGATTCTGAAATTTGCAATTTAGAAAACTGTCACTTAAGAGGTTTGTGTGGGCCACACGGATATTGACGCGGACGCACGGATTTTGATGCGACAGCACGAATTTTGATGCAGTCGCACAAAATACCTTTTTCAATTTGGCAGATAACCATATATATTTCTATATATAAGGATTGGTCCCCATGGCACAAAATAACTAACTCAACTCATAATTCTGAAAAGTGGTTATTTCTTAGAGAGAATTTTGAGTGCCTTCTCCCTTCTTCCTCCATTAAAGAATTGAGAGGAGAGATCCATAAGAAAATTGGAGAGGATTTCTCAAGGACGTATCTTGTTGCTTTGGAAGATCTAATCCACAATCCAACCACAAAGGCGAGAAGGACTTCTTGCCGATTAAAGACTTGTCTCGCGCTCACGGAGACGGCTTGCTCAAGACTTTGGATATTCCATGGCAAACGGCATGGAATCAGGTATATTTCCGCACTTATGATTATGTTTTCGGATATCTTTGGCATAGGGCGGTCCTTAGATTAAGGTGGGGAACTGTGTCTCCTTCCCCGGAGTGTAAGTGTTTGACCCCTAGATGAGATATAATTGTTTGATCTCTAGATAAGGCGTAATTCTTTAGCCTTTATGATTCCCCAACAAGTGGTATCAGAGCCTTCCTATGCCGAAGGATTAGGTCTTTAAGGATCTAGAGAGAATTAGGAATTGATGATTTTTTTTTCGTTGATTTTTGTTGGATTTTTTCTTGATTGTTTTAGATCTGAAAATTTTGGTTTGGAGAGCACAAAACTTGTAGAAGTTTACAGCCATAATTGTCTATTTTTCAGTTATTAAGTTTGTTAGAATTTGCTAGAAGATTTCCAATTGAAATCGCAAAATTCTAATTAAAATTCGATCCGGGCGAGTTTGTGCGACCCTCTTTGCGGACGCATAGAGGCCACACAAAATTCCGCACAAATTTTAATAGGCAGTTATGGAATTTTGGGTTTTGGTGAAATTTATTTTTTGATAAATTTTCTAAAACAAAATATACAAGTTTGGAATTAAACTTCTAAATTTGAAAGGTTATATAGATTTGGAATTAAATTTCTAAATTTAAAAGGTTATTTAAGGTGCTTCCAAAATTAAGAAATCTCTCTAGATCATGGATCAATTTCAGCATAATAAATGCAGTTTTACAGTTACTCAGACAAAGATACGGCCGCACGGATTTTGATGCGATCGCACGGTTTTTGATGCAGATGCACAAAATACTTTTTTTAATTTGGCAGACCGCACAAAATTTTGTGGGGGCCGCACAACTCTCTGAAAAGTTAGAGAATAATTTCTGAGATTAAAAATGCAATTATTATGATGCAATTATATATATATTTATTTAATTACACTTTTGTTTTATGGCTAAGGTATAAATTATAATTCTTATAAAGGCATTAAAGTTATATATATCTTGAATTAAATTAATTGAGTCATTATTGTACCCTCCGGTGCCTCTTTTGACAAAGTTAATTTAGATTCATTATATAGAAGGAAATTAAGTGTACATCTAATTGCGGCAATCATATATCGGCCTTCCGGAAGATATTGTTTGTTAAAGTTTTATGTACAATTGAGTGATATTAAAGTGTGATGATGATTATTATGCTTTATACATATGTCATAATGTCGGCCCTCCGGAAGGCATGTTGTCGATATGTTAATGAATCATCAATACTTTATTATTGCGACAAAGCATCATAAGAAATTAATTTGTTGCCCTCCGGTAATCAATTAATGGAAACCGATACTTTGGTAATAATGGAATTGTTTAGCCTTTATTTGAATATAATTTATAAATTCAGATTTTTTGCTAAATCGTGTTTGTTTTGTGTGTCTTTTGTTCGAATTTTTTCAGCTAGCATTACTACTGGCCTAAAAGACATTCCGATGTTAAATGGTACCAATTTCTAGTATTGGTAGGAGAGTGTTATGATAACTCTCGGTGTCATGGATTTAGACTTGGCATTCAGAACTGACTGTCCCAAAATTACTGCTACCTCAACTCCTGAAGAAAAGAGAGTTGAGGAAAAGTGGGACAGATCTAATAGAGTGAGTCTAATGATTATGAAAAGGTCCATTCCAGAGGCATTTAGAGGCTCAATTTCTGATAAGATTACTAATGCTAAGGAATTTTTAGCCGAAGTTGAGACAAGGTTTGTCAAGAATGAAAAGTCTGAAATTGGTACACTCTTGACCAAACTTGTCTCAATGAAATATAAAGATAAGGGAAGTATTAGGGAGTACATCATGGAGATGTCTAATGTTGTTTCAAAACTAAGAGCACTTAAGTTGGAGATTTCTGATGATCTCTTAGTGCATCTAGCATTGATATCCCTTCCTGCACACTTTGACAGTTTAGGATGAGCTATAATTGTCAAAAGGACAAATGGCCACTCAATGAACTCATCTCCCATTGTGTTGAAGAAGAGGAAAGATTGAAACAACAGAAGACAGAAAGTGCCCATTTTGCTACAACTTCCAAATTTAAGGTATCGGCTAAGCGTAAGAAATCAAATCAGAATAATGATAATAAGGATGCTGCAGTGAACACCAACAAGAAACAGGATAAGGGCAAATCAGTTGCCACATCGAAAAGTGCCTGTTACTTCTGTGGTGCAGTTGGACACAAGAAGATGCATTGCCAGAATTATCATGCTTGGCGTGTTAAGAAAGGTGCATCTCTTGTTATGGTTTGTACGGAAGTTAATTTATCTTCTGTATCTAGATATACTTGGTGGATAGATTCAGGTGCAACTACTCACATAAGTATATCTTTGCAGGGCTGCCTAAAAATTACCGGAAGCCAAGTGATGATGAAAGATTCATCTTTGTGGGCGATGGCAATAAAGTTGAGGTGGAAGCTATTGGGACTTATAGATTATTGTTAAAATCAAGATTTTATTTGAATTTGCATGAGACTTTTGTTGAACCGTCTTTTAGACGTAACTTAATTTTAATTTCTGCATTAGATAAGTATGGATTTACTTGTGCTTTTAGAAATGAAAATTTCAGTTTGTTTCATGATTCAAAACAAGTTGTGATAATGATAAATTATATATACATTTGATCTTGATTTTATCATAAAACAACCTCAAATATCTTGTGTTTAGAATATAAAATGATTAAAATACACCTGGAATCAAGTTACTGCGGTTATTTGGCTTTTCATTGCAGGAAATGATGCAAAATGGCGAAAATACCTCTCAGTGCGGATCATTTACACGCACTGCGGACTAGTTCGGACGCACTGGGGACTTAGCCGCATTTCCAACCTCTCAGCTCTGCGCGGGATTTTTCCCGAGCCTAATGCGGACGCACTGAGAGCCAGTGCGGACGCACTGAGAGCCAGTGCGGACGCACTGAAGCCGCACTCAATACTTGGCCAATTTCAGAAACTTCAGAACAACACAGAATCCACCCGCAGTGCGAGTCATCTATATGCAGTTCCACCCGCACTCATGTGAATTCGCAGGAATCCAGGAAAGTTAAATAAGGAAACTTTGATCCACTGCGGGTGAGACCACCCGCAGTGCGGATGAACATGACCCGCAATCAGCCAGAATTACCCGATTTCAACAAAGTTTCTATTTTTGGCACTCCAGGGACACGTTTTAAGAAGACAAAAATAGACATACTTGCCAGGAAAGAAATGTAAAAAGAGCACCCACTAACTCCACATTCTAGCCTCTAAATTGGGCATGATCTCTGGCTTTAAAAGGGGGGCTCATTTCCATTCAAAGAGACATCCCTACAACACATTTCATTCTCTCTCTATACACAATTCTTGGCCATAATTTCTGAAGGAGGTAAAGCTTTCAAGCAAGGAGAAGAAGGGTTTCCTGAGCAAGATTCGGCAAGATAGAGGTTCTAGATTCAAAGGGTGTAATTATTCTTTATTTCATTTCCTTTCATTCTTTGCCAAACTTTGCAATGTTTCTCTCCAAGAGGGAGTAATTCTCTCTCTAGGGGTTTAGGTCAATATGCATGAACTTGTTTAATTCTATTTTATTCGATTATTTGCTTTTATTATGATTGTTTTATCGCATTTGATTGTTAATTTCTGTGATTTAAATAATTTGTGTTAAATACATAATTAGTACTTGAATTGTAGCATCTCGTTTTGGTTTCAAAAGAACCAAAATTGACTAGGATCAATAGGATAGTACCAAATTATGAATGCAAATACCTTAGGTTTAGATTAAGATTCTAACCAATTTAATCTAAACCGGAACTATAGAAATTAAGGTTAGGGATTTGGTGAAGAACCTAACCGTGAAGTCAAACCCTAATTAGGACATCTCAAATCGAGTCGGATATTGGTATCATGGACTTAATTGTGAAATACCAATATTTGAGGAGAGGAGAGACTAACAAGAGCTTATGGTCGAGGTAGCTAGGATGAAGGACTTAAACGTGAAGTCCGAATTACTTAAACACGTTATTAATTCATGAAAGTGATCCTTAATGACATATTAGGTTAGAAACCTCATCAAATCATACATGAATTTAAGCAAATACCGAATAAATAGAGTTAACAAGGGATTGTAGACCAAAGACCCCTAGATTCTCTTAACCTTGAAAACAAACCGACTTTTCTTTCTTTTACTTTTACTTTTAATTGTTTAAAAACTCCTTTCTTCGGGTATTGAACCCAACCTTAGGATTTTTAGTACAAACCCCCCCAAATTTACTTTATTGCACTTTACTTTCTTTCTTTTCTGAAATTTATCATCTAAAGTTGAAAATTAAGTATTTATCTTACTCCTTGTGGTTCGATACCCGATAATATACTACACGGTAGGATTGTATACTTGCAATCTAAATCGAAAGTGTATTTGAGGATAAAGCTTTTTACATATACCCTTTGGACGTATCAAGTTTTTGGCGCCGTTGCCGGGGAGTATAGTTTAAATACTGAGTTTTTACTTTAGCGATTTATTTCAGATTTTCTTTTACTTTTTGGAAACTAATCTAAGTTCTTTTTCAGCGGTCCATGAGCGCGGGAAAAACTCCTTTTCCGATGATTTTCGACGACGAAGAAGAACATCTAAGCATGGAACCACCAATCATAAATCCAGTCATCAACGAGGATGACCAATCTGTCCATGAAGGGCATGGAAGCAATCCAAGCCGCGTACGAGGAATGACCCCACCTCGTAACGGGAACCACAACAACAATGGCCGAAACAATCAACACGGCCACCGCTTCGGCTTCATTCCTCATGGCCAAGAGCCACGAGACATTAAGCCCTCTCTCATCCATCTACTTGGCCAAAGTCAATTCGGGGGAGCCCTCAACGAAGATCCACACGCCCATTTGGCAGTTTTCGAAGAACATTGCGGCACTTTTGCCCAAGAAGGAGACACAGTTCTATTGTACAACTCAAGACTCCGGCTTTTTCCCGGAAAGTTGAGATCAAGATGGACCGAGCCATACAAGGTAAAGAAGGTGTTCAACCATGGCGCAATTGAGATTGAGAGCGATAAAAGTGGAGCATTTAAGGTAAATGGACATCGTCTCAAACATTTTAATTATGCAAGTCCCATAGGCGAGAAGGAAAGGTTTCGCCTAGATGATCCACAATCTCAATAGTGAGCACGAATCATGTCTAGCTCACGACGTAAAATTGAGCGCTTCTTGGGAGGCAACCCAAGGTTTTTATTGCTTTTCTTTACTTTCTGCAATTTATTTTACTTAGTTTAATTTTAACTTTCCAAATTTACAATTAACTAACCTTGGGAGACATTCCCAATGAAAACAACAGTCAAATTTCCCCCAGTGCGGATGAGAAGCACCCGCACTGCGGATAAATGAGCCGCACCCAAGGTAAGTTTTTAAATTTTTAAGAAATTACATTTTTTTTATCGGTGCGGATGAGGGAAGCCGCACTACGGATTGGTGCACCCGCACCAGTGGTTCTCTTTAAAACCGATCCCTCACCATTTCTTCGCGCCTTTTCGTGTCTCAACTCAAAAACCCCATTTTTTTCTCTTCCAAACCCGAAAACCTTTTTCCTAGACCCATTTCTCCTTCTCCTCTCCCTTCTCCATTCTCCACATTTCTTCTTCCAATCTTTTTTTTCCTCCAAAACCGAAGAACTCAATCTCTCAAGCCGTTCAAAGCACCGCTCCTCCAAAACTCGAATTTCTTCGTATTTTCTCGAAATTTTTGCGATCTACAACGAGGTTTGATCTCTCCTTACTCTAAATTTCATTTATTTATAGTTAGATCTGTAAAATGTACCAAAAATCGACCAAATCGACCAAAGTTGGTGAAAACGGTTAAAATCCCCATTTCGTGCGGATGGGTCCACCCGCACTCATGCCAGTGCGTCCGCACTCAATTTGGCAAAACTCTAAAAACAGTCAAGTCATCAGTGCGGATCAGACCATCCGCACTGAGATCCAGTGCGTCCGTACTGAGCTCGGGAAGAGCCGAAATTGAGGTGAATTTAACCCAGTGCGGATGAGAGAACACGCACTGCAGATGAAAGGCACCCGCACTGAGCCCAAAATACATCCAAATCTGCCTAATTTTTAACTCTTTCCAATTTTTAATTGCAGATAAGATGGCGCCAAGGGGAACTAAGCGTACCCGGACCTATATGGTGACATTGATGGATGTTAACTCTTTCCAATTTTTAACTCTTTCCAATTTTAGAGCTTCATCAGATGGATGTTAAGACTGCATTTCTCAATGGTGACATTGAGGAAACAATCTATATGGTGCAACCAGAAAACTATATGTCGGGAGACGCAAAGTCTGTGGTGTGCAAACTTAAGAAATCCATCTATGGGCTAAAGCAAGCGTCTCGTCAGTGGTACTACAAATTCCACAATGTGATTATCTCATTTGGTTTTGAGTCAAATCTTATGGATGAGTGTATATACCTCAAGTTCTGTGGGAGTAAGTTTGTGTTTCTGGTTTTATATGTAGATGACATATTGCTTGCCAGCAATGATATAAATATGTTGCATGAGACTAAGAACTTTCTAATGAAGAACTTTGAGATGAAAGATCTTGGTGATGCATCATTTGTCCTAGGGATTGAGATACTGAGGAATAGAACCCAAGGTATGTTAGGTTTATCCCAAAGGAATTATATCAAAAAGGTCCTGAAAAGGTATGGCATGCAAGACAGTAAACCAGGAAATACCCCTGTGGCAAAAGGAGACAAATTCAGTCTCAGCCAATGCCCAAAGAATCCTTTAGAAAAGGAAGTAATGCAAAAGTATCCATATGCCTCAGATGTTGGGAGCATCATGTATGCGCAAGTGTGTACGCATCCGGATATTGCGTTCATCACTGGCATGTTGGGCCGATACTTATCAAATCCAGGTCTAGATCATTGGAAAGCAGCCAAACGGGTCTTGAGGTACCTGAAGCGAACAAAAGATCACATGCTCACGTATCGGAGATCGGACAAGCTAGAGGTCATTGGGTATACCGACTCTGATTTTGGAGGATGTCAAGATAGCATGAAATCTACATCCGGCTACATTTTCATGTTAGCTGGAGGGACTATTTCATGGAAGAGTGCTAAACAGTCACTTATAGCATCTTCCACAATGGCTGCAGAATTTGTAGCATGTCATGAGGCATCGAATCATGGTGTATGGCTACGCAATTTTGTCACTAGGCTGCGTATAGTGGAGTCTATTGAGAGACCACTAAAATTGTATTGTGACAATAATTCAGCCGTACTTTACGCAAATAACAACCGAAGTTCGTCAAAGTCCAAGTACATTGACATCAAGTTCTTGGTTGTAAAGGAGAGAGTGCAAAAGGGTCAGGTATCCATAGAACATATAGGGACAGACTCCATGTTAGCGGATCCACTTACTAAAGGATTACCACCCAATAAGTTTGAAGAGCATGTTGCTCATATGGGTCTAATTTCTGTTAGGGAAATTCAGTTTTAGTGGGAGTCTGTTGGTTGTTTATTTCAATGTTCTATTTACTTATTGTAATTTTGGATATGAAACTTGTGATAGAAAACAAGTAATTTATGTTATATGCATGGTATTGCAAAATAATTGTTATATGCATTCTATCTCTAATTTTTGGTTTTGACCTTACAATTGAGTATGTGAATTGTGAATTGTTTATTTGAATTTTGCATTTTACAACAAGTTTATGAAATTCAGTTTCAAGTTTTAAGTAGGAGACCAAGTTCGAAATTGGCACAGTAAGATCACAATTGCGTGTAATTTCTATGGTACACATCCACATCATGATTCATGTCATTTGGTTATGTTAGTACTGAGATTATTGATGGTCTAGTCATGACTAATATAAATGTGACGAAAGCCGCTTTAGTCCTTTGCTGATGTAATTGATGGACGGAATTGGTTTGGAAATACATAAAGATGACAGAAAAGTATGTGCGCACATAAGGTTAACAATACATAATTAAAAGAGTATGACATATTGCTCAAGTGGGAGATTGTTGGATCATATATCCAACGTTGAGCATATATGTAATATAATTATGAATTGTATACTGTCAATATGATTGTCACAATTAAAGTGATCTAATATGGAATTAAGACATTAGACAATCTATGTATTTAATAGGATGTGGTCCATAAATGTGTAGAACAATTTAGGCAAATATCAAATCATTGATGGACTGATTCTGAAATTTGCAATTTAGAAAACTATCATTTAAGAGGTTTGTGTGGGCCACACGGATATTGACGCGGCAGCACGGATTTTGATGTGACAGGACGAATTTTGATGCAGTCGCACATAATACCTTTTTCAATTTGGCAGATGACCATATATATTTCTATATATAAGGATTGGTCCCCAAGGCAGAAGATAACTAACTCAACTCATAATTCTGAAAAGTGGTTATTTCTTAGAGAGAATTTTGAGTGCCTTCTCCCTTCTTCCTCCATTAAAGAATTGAGAGGAGAGATCCATAAGAAAATTGGAGAGAATTTCTCAAGGACGTATCTTGTTGCTTTGGAAGATCTAATCCACAATCCAACCACAAAGGCGAGAAGGACTCGCGCTCACGGAGACGGCTTGCTCAAGACTTTGGATATTCCATGGCAAACGGCATGGAATCAGGTATATTTCCGCACTTAAGATTATGTTTTCGAGTATCTTTGGCATAGGGCGGTCCTTAGGTTAAGGTGGGGAACTGTTTCTCCTTCCCCGGGGTGTAAGTGTTTGACCCCTAGATGAGATGTAATTGTTTGATCTCTAGATAGGGCATAATTGTTTGGTCTTTATGATTCCCCAACATATTCATCTTAGCCATAGGAGCAAAAGTTTCTTTGTAATATACTCCGTAAGTCTGGGTATACCCTTTAGCAACTAATCTGGACTTATACCGTTCTAATGTTCCGTCACTTCTGTACTTGATTTTATAAATCCAACGACATCCAACAGTTTGTTTTCCATTAGGTAATTTGACAAGATCCCAGGTTTGGTTTCGTTTTAATGCATCAAGTTCCTCATTCATGGCATTAACCCAATTTTTATCCATTTTGGCCTCCTCAAAGTTGTTTGGTTCAAAACCCTTTTCAATTTGAGTTAAAAAAAATAGAACTTGGGTGATACTTTATCATACCTGACAACTTCCTGTATTGGATACGGTGTGGTGTGGTAAGTCACAAAGTCTTGGAACTTAGCAGGTTGTTTAGTTACACGAATTGATTTTCGCACAGGTGAGAATCTTGCATGACCTTCTTCATTTTCGAGCCTATTAGAATCAGCCATAGGGCTTCCACCTGATTCGGACCGAGATGGAATTGGGCTTGAATCTTCATAGGCTGATCTACTGGAATTAGGCCCATCTAGAGCTGCTGTGTCATTCGGGCTTATTTCAATTTGGTTCGGCCCTGTGTCATTCGGCCCTGCTGTGCCATTCGGATCTGCTGTGCCATTCGGCCCTGCTGTGTCATTCGGATCTGCTGTGCCATTCAGATCTGTTGTGCCATTCGGCCCTGCTGTGCCATTCGGCCCATAGTGGTGATCTACTGGAATGACAGCGATCTGAAAATCGTTATATGCAGTTATCTCCCCCTGATTTTCTGTCACATAAAACATCTTAGTTTCATCAAATCGGACATCTCTAGAGATGAAGACACGTTGCTGTTTTGGGTCATAACACCTATATCCTTTTTGTGTTGAAGAGTAACCAATAAAGATACATTTTTGTGCATGTGAATCTAATTTTCCTGCATTTTGTGAATGTACATAACAAACACAACCAAATACACATAGGTGAGACAAATTGAATTTTCTGTTGTATAGAATTTCCATTGGGCTTTGAAAATCAAGGATCCGACTAGGAAGTCGATTTATCAAATAACACCCTGTGTGAACAGCATCAGCCCAGTAGGTTTTAGGTAAATGAGCCGAAAAGAGCAAGGCACGAGTTATTTCAAGCAAGTGCCGATTTTTTCTTTCAGACACATTGTTTTGTTGGGGAGTACCAACTCAAGAAGTTTGATGCATTATACCATTGTTACGTAGAAAAGTTTGGAATGCATGATTTAGGTATTCTGTACCATTATCGGTTCTAAGGGTTTTAACTTTTCTATCAAATTGATTTTCAACCATTTTGCAAAAAAACTGAAATTTCTCACATACCTCCTTTTTGGATTTAAGCAAATACAACCAAGTTGCACGGGATTTATCATCAATAAAAGTCACAAAATATTTAAAACCCTCTTTAGATTCCACAGGTGCATTTCCCCACATATCAGAATGAACAAGATCAAACACATCATTAGATTTATTAGAATGCTTAGGAAAAGGTAGCTTATGTAGCTTAGCAAATTGACAAGGTTCACAGTTATTGAAATCATGAATTAAAGACAAGTTTAAATGTTTCAAAATTCGGTCTGATGGATGACCCAATCTCTTGTGCCAGAGTTGAGATGAGGCTGTATTTACTGCAGAAAGTGCCAGCTGATCCGGCTTTAATACGTATAACCCATTGACTAGGCTACCTTCACCAATCGTCTTCCCTGAACTTCTGTCCTGAAAGACTACTTTCTGAGGAGTAAAAAGAACATTGCAACCTAGTTGATTAGTACATTTGCTGATGGATAGCAAATTTGCCTTTAAATCCAGTACCACAGTAACACCTATATCTTTTGAAAAAATGCAAGCTGTTCCTGTTCCTGTTGTAGGTATTACCAGACCATTTGCTACAGTAACATGTGGGTAACTTGTTCCGGGTTGAAACTTTGTTAACAATTCACTGGAGGTGAACATATTGCCGGTGGCTCCTGAGTCTATAATGATTTGCGAAAATGAAGTAGAAAGTGCAAAGGCATTACCAGTATGTTGAGCAACATGAGATTCTCCACTTGGACCAGCATGAACCGATTCACTGTCGGTGGTGCACTTCTTCATTAGAAAACCGATCTGTTTGGTGATATGCTCCAGTTTGTGTTGGATACCATCATTCTCAGAGTTTGCCGCCAGATTTGCCTCATTAGGACGATTGCGTGAGGGTTTGAGATGTGGATGCAACACCCAGCACCTTTCTTTGGAGTGCCCACTTCGATTGCAATGATCACAAAAAAACCGAGCACCCTTCTTGTCCTTTCCCTTGGTCCATTTGTTACTGTCACCAGTTCTAGAGCTAGAATAATGTGCATAGTTTTCTGAATTCTGAGAAGAAGTAATTACATTTTTTCCCATTACCCTCTTGCGAGTCTCCTCACTTTGGATGATGGCACACACAGTTGAGTGATGGCAATTCTGGTCGCATCAAAATCTCTCTTCACTTCTTCATAATCGGTGGTGAGGCTAGCCAGAAGATAAAAGATTTGGTGCTGTTGCTCTCGCTTGATGTATTCCATCACAGTTGCAGCGATGAGTCGGTACTGACGAAGCTCTTCCCACTTCTGTTTAAAGGTTCCAAAGTGCTGCAGAAAAGTTTGATCTTGTTCTTGTTTAAGAGATGAGATACTTTGCTGTATTTCAAAAACTCAAGAAGAATTGTTAGCATTTCCATACATTTCAAAAATAGAATCCCACAATTCTTTAGAGTTGTTTGCGTAGGCAAAAATATCATAAAGTTTCGGTTCTATGGAGTTTAGGATCTGTGACATAACCCGTAGGTCATTCACTTCCCACTCAATGTCTGCCTTTGCTGCTGGATCTACATCTTTTGCTGGTGTTTTACCTATAGTTTTAGTTCGGCCAAGAATGTGCTCGAGCTTAGACTGCCCTCCAAGTGCCAATTTGATGGCTCGGGCCCAGTTTAGGTAGTTATGACCATTCAACAAAAAATTGACAAGAGATTTATGAGACTTTTCTTGATTTTCGTCAGCCATGAGACCAATTAGTAAAAGCGCAAAAAACAAGGGGTGAATGTGAAAAAATAACTCTGACAGTACAGAGAAGGTTAGTGGGTCGGGTACAACGAGAAATTTGTGCTCGTTGGCGATAGAAAAAAAAAACCTGGTATATTGTTAGAAAGAGGGACAAAGCAACTTCGTCAAGCAACGAAACAGAAGCCAAGAGATGTGCTATCAAGAACGGAATAGATGGAGTATCTAGATCACCTTCGGCATAGCCATCAGCAATCAGTACAACCAATCAACTCCCGCTCTGATACCATGTAGAAAAATATGAGGTGACACGAGACTCCCAGAAAACTCCCCTCCCAAATTTTATTAATCATAAATTTCTGTAAGTTTTTGTTACAAGCTACTGCAGAGATATGTGTCTCTTTTAATACAGGAAGGAGCAAATGCAAATAAGCTAAGTACTCAAGAAAGGAAACAAATAAAATTGCTAATCTCCTAGAAAATAGAAAACAATCACAGTGATATATCGCTGGATACTATTCCAAGATTGCTTATGCCAGCCTGTATGTTGCGCAACAGAAATAGGCGAAATTTTGCAGGTGCATGAGGAAGGGAGCAGGGTGAGGGATCGCCGCGAACCACCTTCGGCACCACAAATTATTCATCAGCAATTGCAAAAGCTTTGAAGTGAATAAGAAGAAGGCAGTGGAGCTTCCAAGCATGTACAAATTGTCCTTGGTGATAGAAATAATAGTGAAGAATGATGATACCAATCATTCCTACCCAATTCCTCTTCCATGATTCGTCGGTTAAAATGACACAATAACAAACAAAGGTGGTTCCTTCAAGCACACTGTGTAATTTATATATACTGATTCAAGAAAATTACTCGTCATTGAGGCTCGGTTAATTCTAAACCTAATTAGAAAATCGAGCTCACACTAATTAAGGTCCAGTTCACCTCCTCAAATATCATTATTTAAAAAATTCCATATAGTTTTTCTGAAGATGTTTAATTTTTAACAATTTATATACTATTTCGCTTTGAAGGGAAATTGATGTGAATGACCTTAAAGATTATTTATATTAAATCGGTTAGATATTGCCAGTTTGCTACATCTTCAATTAATAAATGAATACACTACTATTTAATGTCTTTTAAAGTAGAGTAAAATTGAAGTACCTCTAGCTAGATTGGTGTAATGTATTTTTTTTTTTTGTTATAACAATGAAAAGTAGCATAAGCTAAAACTGATACAATAATAAGACTTTGCTGTCCTTCTCTCGAGATTCACAAAACTTGCAATATTACAATGTCCACTTGAGAAGTTAATTAATTTGGCATGACAGAAAAGAGAGGAAAAGAAACAACCACCAAAGTCACCTAAACCTAAAATTTAGAAGACTTCAAAATCGAAATGTATGCATTATTTCCTCCTAAAAGTATATTACAGGAATCAGCATGTGTGCATTATTTTTGTTAATCTGTTTATTACTGTTTTTCCTCTTTCCTTTTGCATTGGTTGAGTCACAACAGCGTTATTGATGGCTTAACTGGAGTTTGCTTATATTATGGATTGGAAACTTGGCCAATAAGATATTTTTGATGAAACATGTGGTACTATGCATGAATCATGTAAAGATGCATGGATATTAATTAGCGCATAACTCTAATACCTACCAGTGAGTAATTAATAATCATCTAATACCTACCAGTGAGTAATTAATAATCATCTAATACCTACCAGTGCAGGGGATACCATAGATGCCTTGAATGATATTTTGCAAGAGGTGAATACTGAATTGCTCTTGAGCGCTATCAAATTTCTATAATATACAGAACACTCTGGGTTCTAGTGCATAAATGTAAGAAGTTTGTAATAAATTGTAAGTTTTTATAATATACATGATTTTTTTTCTGTTTTTTTTGATATCCAGGTAGCGACTACCCAATACCCATGCTTTTTGAAGTTTGTAATAAATTGTAAGAACTGAGATTGAGTTTTTTTTTTTGTACCGGCTTCTTAAAGGGGTTTTAGTCCCTGTAATACTGCATTTTAAAATGCCGGTAATACGTACAAATTCATTACGAATTTGATATTTAACTGTTATTTTTTGTAAAGAGTTGCAAAGCTGAGGAGAAATAAATTTTTTGTATTCTTGAGTTGTATTGTTTACAGTAGTGGATCCTCTCTATATATTACAATCTTGTTTTAACGGTTAGAAATAGTGTACCGTTGGTACCTTTTCGCTTTGAAGGGAAATTATACTCTGAGATCATTCTTCAATACCCCCTCAAGCTAGGATTATAGATATCGAGTAATCCTAGCTTGCTTGTGATATCTTCAAATGGTTTTGGATCCAACCTTTTTGTAAAAACATCCGCTAGTTGATCCTCACTTCGAACAAACGGTGTTTCTATTTCCTTGGCTTAAACTTTCTCTCTAATAAAATGACAATCGACTTCTATGTGTATGGTCCGTTCGTGAAATACGGGATTTAGTGAAATGTGACGTGCCAAATTGTTGTCACAATACATTTTCATGAGTTGATCAAAGTTGATTCCCATGTCTTTGAGCAATTGTTTAAGCCATATCAATTTGCTTGCAGTTGATGCCATGGCGCGATACTCTGCTTCTGTGCTTGATCGTGCCACGGCGTTTTTGAGCAATTGTTTGAGCCATATCAATTCGCTTGGGTTGATCAAAGTTGATTCCCATGTCTTTGAGCAATTGTTTGAGCCATATCAATTCGCTTACGGTTGATGCCATGGCGCGATACTCTGCTTCCGCACTTGATCATGCCACGACGTTTCACTTATTGCTTTTCCATGTGACTAAATTTCCGCCTACAAATGTGCAAAAACCGATGGTGAATTTTCTATCAAAGCTATCGGCCCAATCTGCATCGGAATAGCCACATATTGCATTAGAATTATTATTTTTCATCCATACTCCCTTTCCGGGATTTCCTTTTAAATATCTCAAAATTCTATTTACGGCCTCTAAAGGTGATCTTCTTGGTGAATGCATAAATTTACTAATTTGACTCACAGAAAATGACACGTCTGGACGAGTTACCGTGAGATAAATTAATTTTCTTACAAGTCTTTAAAATTAGTTTATGTCTTCTAAAGGTTCACCATTCTCGGTATTTAATTTATATTTATTATCTATTGGTATCTTATAACCTAATTTACCGGTTTCTTTTAACAAATCCAAGGTATATTTTCTTTGTGAAATTAATAGGCCTTTGTTTGAAAAAGCTACTTCTATTCCTAGAAAATATTTTAAATATCCTAAATCTTTAATGTCAAAATTTTCTTTAAATTGGGATATGATTTTTCTAATTTCTTCTAAATTATTTCCGATAATTATTAAATCATATACGTATACTAACACAAAGGTTATATTTTTTTTTCACTTTTGGTAAACAAGGAATGATCGGCATTACTAATTTTAAAATTGCAAGAAATTAAATAAAAGCTAAGTTTGTCATACCATGCTCGTGGAGATTGCTTCAATCCATAAATTGATTTATTTAACCTACAAACTAGGTTGGATGTATTTTCCATTTTATGGCCCGGTGGTAGTGTTATGTACAGTTCTTCTTCAAGTGTTCCTTGAAAAAGGTATTTTTAATGTCCATTTGGTATAGGTTCCAACCATTATTGATCACTCAAAAGAGAGCAACGTTTCTTTTAATATTTATAAACTCAGAAATGCTATCGGTTCGGACTGCAAGCGCACAATCCTATCGAGTAGTATATTCGAGGTCGATCCATAGGGAATATTAGTTCAGTGTTTTGAGCGATCGAATCACAATCTTTCGAAAGGCTAGACAAAATCTGAAAATTGAGAGATGTTGTTGTGATCAATGTAAATTAGGAAGTAATTAAAAGTAATTAAAATAAAGATAGAGATGAGAATTTCTAGGATTTCGGCACACCATTGCTACTCAATCCGTTTTGATGATATATTCCTATTGCGTCTGATTTCCTGTTGCTGTTTTATGAAAAACACCACATAGGTCACTGCAATTTATGTTACGCAAGAATGACAGATCTTTCATCGAGATTCTACATAGGACACTACGAGTTTCCTTACGCAAATGACTAACCTCTTAAATACACAAGTTACTACACAGATCATTGCGATTTTCCTTACGCAAGTGATTGAACTTGGTTCACATTTTGTTGGTCTGGTTTATGGTTTCCCCGCTAAGGTTTTCTTCACATAAATCTAATAGATCTCAACGAGGCTAATTCATACAAATAGTTTCTCTTACCATTAAAGCACTGTCACTACCCTAACGGACTAAACTAGATCATTGAAGTTAGATGAAAAGATAGTAAATCACAAAAGCATTTCGATTAAACAATAAGAAATCATAATCAACATAAATATATATAATAAAACATCAAGAGTAACAAGATTTACTGCCTAGCCCTAAGAAAAGGAACTTAGCCGTGGAACGGCATAGTTACAATCACTTCTCTCTTCTCTCTTTAATCAAATCTAATAATAATTACAAAGATGAGTTATTCTTCTGCCCAGGGTCCTTATATAGGAGTGGAGGGATGTCTGGAGGTTGAGTAGGGGCTAAGGAACTGATCTGGATACAGCTGTCGACAGTTATTTCCCAAGTGGTGCCTTCGGTTACGGTCCGTATCAAGTGATACGGTCCGTATTGAGACCTTGTCACTGAGGGTTTTAGTGCTTCTCACTCTATCTCCTGGTCTGTATTAGGCTTGGTCCGTATTAGGCAATACGGGCCATAACAGAGACTTCGTCGATAAGCGTTGCTGATCTGATTGACCCGATTCTTGCTCCATTTGGTGTAAAATAGTCTCAAAACCTGTTTTCTGTAATAAAACATAAAGAAGGGTGACAGTAGCCTTTTTTTCTAATTAATTAAACATAAGTGTGAGAAAATATGCAAAACCTAAGCCAAAACCCTACGTAAATCATCATTATTTTGACTCTGATCAATTATTTATGGCAATGGAGAATAAAACCATAACGGTATTCATTTTTGCAACCAGTGCAAATGTTTCATTGCAAACTATGCCATAGGTTTGTGTAAATCATTTGACCACTAATCTTGCCTTATACTGTTTTATGGTACCATCACAATTATATTTAATTTTGTAAAGCCATTTGCACTCAACGGATTTTTTATTTTTTGGTAATGGAGCAATTACCCATGTTTCATTTTTTCTAGAGCTTTTAGCTCTTCTTTCATGGCTTTATCCCAAGTTTGTCTTTGAATGGCCTCTTGGTAATTTTTCGGTTCTATTTCTTTTTCTATGGTTCTGAGAAATGCTTGGTATGAAGGCGGAATTTTTTTATATGAAACAAATTTTGTATAGGGTATTGGATGGTATATGTCACATAATCTTTAAGTCTACTCGATGGTTGTGATACTCTAGATGTTCGTCTAAGTCCCGAATTATTTTCTAATTCGGTCACATTTATGTCATTATTATTTTCATCAATTTCTTCTTCGACATCACTTGTATGATTTTCATGAAAATTGTTTTGAGCAAGGGTTTGACTTTCAATGTAGGGCATTACGAAATTTATTTTTTCATTTTGAATTTGACTAGGCACTTGAATTTCTCCCATTTTTTTGCAATATGGCTCATTTTAAAAAAATATAACATTTCTAGAAATAAATAATTTTTTATTAATATGATCATATCATTTGTACCATTTTCTGAAAGATGAATACTCTAAGAAAATAGTTTTTATGGATACAAAGTCTAGTTTATCTTTTCTTTTAACATGTACAAAACTTGTACATCGAAATATTTTTAAATAATCAAAGGTGATCTTTTGTTGATAAAGAATTTCTAGTGGGATTTTGTTTTCTAACCTTGAACTTGGTGATCTATTAATCAAATGTGTGGTGCAAAGTATGGCATCGGACCAATATATTTTAGGAACATTACTTTGAAACATCAATGTTCTTGTCATTTCTAATAAGTGCCTATTTTTCCTTGCCGACACTCCGTTTTGCTCGGGTGTTAATACGTCCTGTCCCAGGGGAGCAGGCCATATGGGAAAAGAATCTAAGAAGGTGGGCTCGTCCCGTCTCAGGTTGACAGGCCGAGACTGTGAAAGGGCGTGAAGGTGGGAAGGTATTAGTGCTCTATCCTCTATAATCAAATTGTTAGGACATTTCGTCCAAACAGTTAAAGAAGTTTGCATAGCAACAGGGGTGCTTGCATAACGGGTGGTAATACTCGCATAATTGGTGGTGATGCGAAGTCGAAATTGAGCTAGGCCTTATTAAATGAGGCCTATCTCGACTCCGCGGGTCAAATTGTTTCGGGTTAATTGGGCGAGGTCCAGTTTTGGTCCTCGCCAGGCCGTTTGACATTTATGGGCCATTGGGTTGAATCAACAAATAAATGCCTTCGGTCTCGGGCTTATCCAGACATTTTTTTTTTAAATGACAGAGAAAAAGTACAACTGAGCATATAATAAATATGACTAGAAAAGTATGTTCTGACAAAGTAAAGAACAGTCCAATTTTTGTAAATAAACCTTTTTTCCGTCCAAAATGAATGCGCTTTAACAATACTATCTGAAATAGCAAAAATATTGTTTGGAGTGAGGCTATAGTAGACATAGCGCAGATTGGTTTGTACTATGGATTAATATATTTGTATCACTACTACAAAAAAAGAGATTATACACGGACAATAAAGGAAGAGCTACACGGATTTCCTACCGTGTTTAAATCGAGGGTGTACGATTAGTTCAATAACTACACACGGACTTTTGGCCGTGTGCAATTTTAAAGATTCTACACGTATAACTTCACAAACAGCCGTGTACAAAGACCAGAATGTGTCGCGCTCCATTTACCGAGCTACACGGATATTACCTAAAAAACCGTGTACGATTCTTTTTGTACACGGACTTTTAACTAAAAGACCGTGTAGCTTGACTCTTTCTACACGGACATTTAGTTAAATGTCCGTGTAGCTCTCCTCTTTCTACACGGACATTTAACTAAATGACCGTGTAGCTATCTTTTTTCTACACGGACTTTAGTTAAATGTCCGTGTAGAAAGTACATTGTTTTTTTTTTTTGTATTTTTTGTTTTTCGGCTAGCCTCCAGTTTTGCTAGCCATTTTTGTTACAGAACTATATATTCCAGATTTTTCAGATTTCATATAACAAGAAATCCATATTTTCCAGATTAGCAATAAATCCATATTAGCAAGAAATTCATATTTTTCAGATTAGCCAGAAATCCATATGCAATAAATTATACAATATTCATATACACCAAATTATACAAAATTATGCAAATCCATATCGAGGATTACAAAATTCCATGGCAAACCACCTTGCCCACATGCACCGCACATCGTCGATCTGATCCCAAGAGTAATGATCTTGCTTTGTCACATTCTACAAAATTATAATTTTATAATAGTTAGTATTTCAGAAAAGGTAGATATCAATTGCTTATTATATAGGAAATTCATATGAAGTACATACCGCTTTTGGGAATTCGAATTGTATTCTTTCGACAAAGTCAAACATGAATATCATCGTGTAATAAGCGCATTCCCAACCCTCCTTCTGTTGCGGGCTCTGAAATTTACATTTAGCGGCATTTGTTAGAATGACAATAATTTTTTTAACAAGATATGAAATTTCTAACTAATAAAGTGTGCTCACCACCATGTACTTCCAATTCAACTTACTTTTCTTGCGCGTGCCCGTGCTATCTGATCCTCCCTCTTTAATATATTTCACAAAAGCCCTTACAAAAGTGAGTGAATGTAATTAGCAATTTTATAATTTGATATGATTGAAAGAAATGCAAACCTATAGAATTATTATTGCTTACTTATTCACAAAAGGCAAGATAACTTTGCACTTGGCGGCAGCCGCGGTCCTTCCTGCTGGCTTACAAGAATCAATAATTATGCCCACACTTAAGTACGGCACAATGAGAATCGTGCACCAATGTTTGCTGTTGGATCGAGGAGAAGAATTATAGTACTTTAGCATATAAAAGTCACACGAGTATTTGCTATGATTGATGGTGTGATTTCATTTTTTTATGTTTAACTTTTAATTCCTTTATACAATTCTTTAATTAAAATATAAACAACAAATAAGTTAAGATTAGAACTAACCCCTCGTGGTATGGCATGAGAATGAATTTCTTCTCCTCCGCCTTAGCACGATGCATCGCAGAACACATGTACTCGATAGCCATATCCGGATAATATGTCGCTGCCGTAGAACTCACTTTCTCGGGGTCCAGAAACACGCACAAGTTCTTCCTTTCAACCATCTCATCACAGTTTCGGACTAGCTTCCTGAAAACTCATCATATTGTAATTAGAATATATATTTGAGTTCTATACAATAATGAAAATATTTTAATATCACTAACATGAGGAAAATGGTGATGTGTGAAACATCGAGCCATTTGTCGGATGACGAGTGGTGGAAGAGGTCCTTGAAGTCTCTGAACGACAGCAGGAGCTCCCTGCCTTCGTGTAGAAACATCCCAGGTGGGACAGGGATGATGATAGCCTCCATGCCGTCGGGCGCCGTCATCAAGTAGTCGTGGAGAAGGCGCAAATCATTGGGCAAACGGCTGTATTCTTCTTCTGTGACCATAGGACGGGGCGGTGATTGTGGCGCGTCAGGCGCGATGTCGCAAGCCACCTCCTGACGTACCGGTGAGAGAGCCGTACCGGTAACATCATCTCCTCGTGTCTGTATCAAGTTATAGATGTATTATTCTAGTATTTCACAAAGAATGAGTTGAATGTAACAAAATAAATGAATTTTTTTATGAATTACCTGATCCAAAACAATCTGACTCTTGGGCCATTGGACAAATGACATCCGTGCGTCATCAAGCACAACCGCGTCGTCGAAAAGGAACAGGAAGGGGTACGCGCTGCCATCCATCCACGACTAACTCAACCTGCACGCATGCATGGTCGGGTCTTAGCTGAGTATTGTGTACACTTTTGGCGAGTGGATGTACAACGCCCTTAGCAACGATCATAGAAACACTGCCATTCCGCAGGACGAGGTCGCATGCTCTGGGGTCCTGCAAATTTATAGGAAAGTTGTTTATTCTAGTGATACGATATTGTCCAACAAGGTTGCAAACAGGTTTTAAATACCTTTAGATTATGAAGAAGTATTGATTACCTTGAGATTATCCAAATCGTCTAAGGCGCCCCACGTGCCGGATGCTTGACTACTTCGCCGAATTCCCGGCGAAATGGGAGGTGGTTGCTCGGATGGCTGCGTAGTTGCTGATCTAATTTGTGTCAACATTGCTTCCATCTCAGCAAACCTTGCGTCGTACTCTTTCCTCACCTCCGCGCGTATCTGCGCAACTATCTCGTCTTTGTTTACCTTGGCACGAGATTTTCTTCGAGGTTTCTCTCCCTCCACTCGGAACACCTCCTTCCAGCCCCTGTAGACCCCTACACCCCTTACTCGACCCGGGTGTTCTGGATTCTCGAGCGCCGCGGACAAGGAATCATTTTGTCGTTCGACACTCCGGGCACCCGAGTTGACCTCCTCCTCCACTTCCAACTGTTCAAGTAGAAGAATTAGTTAAAGCAAAAGAACAATTGACGTACTTTCGGAGTTATAAATGACTCTTACCATTCTTTGAGCCACGCTTTGCAACTCCGTTGGGAGTACTATCCTCCCGTCAGCGGTTACCTCGGCTCTACCCATGACCCAATCTTTGCCCCTAGGATTTTGGATCCTAACCACGGGTGAGTCAGAATCCTTGTTCGCATCCAGGACTTTCCTCCATTCTGCCGACTTACCCTCGTAACCACCTGACCCTAGATGGTGTGGATACTTGTTAAAGGCAACGGTCCTCCTGCCTTTATCACTCTTTGCCTTCACGGAAACAAGACAATAACGATCAGTTAGTTTTAGAAAGATAAGTACAAATCGAGAAAGAATAAGCATAAATTTGGCACGAGTTAGATACCTGGAACTCTTCAGTAGACTTCAAAACTTGATACGCATCCCAGTCCTCTTGTTTTAGCCATTTGTAGTAGCCGACCGGATTTTTCCCTTTCTCCATGAACTCCGTCTTCAACGTGCTCTTGTATTGCTTCCATCCATTGTTCATAATCTTCAACGTCTTATTCTTTGGAACATCACTCTGGATGTTCCATTGAGCCTGATTGACACAAAAATTTAGTGTATTTAAATATAGATCATACATAAGTGAAAATTCAAGAGAAGAGTTGTTAGGCACTTTACCTTCACCGTGTTCCACCACTCGTCCTTCACCTCTTTCTCGAAATGATCCCATCTCTCAACAAGGATACTCGCATTTGTTTCACGAAGCTCGTACACCAATTTGAGTATTTCAGCCGTTCTGGTCCCTGCGCACGCCCGTCTTCTGTGAACCAGATTTTGGGTTGGGTCTGCTCAGAATGGCTCGTGCACATTGTAGGCCCTCTTCTCCTTCTTTCTGACGAGGCAGTAGATTGCTGCTCCTCTTCTTCCATCATATCCTCGTACTCATTTTCATTCGACATGGTGCTGCATGAAATTAAAGATCAAATCATTTGACATATAACCTAGATTAATCAACCAACTTTTGACATATAACCTATATTCATCAAGAGATTAATCAATCACTTGTTGACATATATCCTAGATTATTTGAATTAACCTACAATAATTATGGTACAAGCACAATGTATTCAAGCACAAATTAACCTAAAATAACCTAGGTTATATGCTAAAATTATGGTACAAGTACAATGTCAACAAGTACAATGCTAAAATAACCTAGGTTATATTCAAGCACAATGTATTCAAGCACAATGCTGAAATTATGGTACAAGCACAATAATTATGGTACAAGCACAATGTATTCAAGCACAAATTAACCTAAAATAACCTAGGTTATATGCTAACGGGTTCAATACTAATCATGTCTAACGGGTTCAATACTAATCATACACGGTTGAGAGAGAGAGAGCTAACCAATAAGAAAAATAACAAATACCAACCATGTCTAACGGGTTCAAACCCAATAAGAAAAATAACGAGAGAGAGAGAGCTAACCACGGGTGAGAGAGACCACTGGTTAGAGAGAGAGAGACCGAGGTGGAGAGAGACCGAGGTGGTGAGGCGGCGAGGGCGGCGAGGCGGGGAGGCGGTGAAGAGCTCGGAGAAGGCTCAGCAAAATCTTCTCTGTGAGGGTTTTTGAAACTGATGTTTATTCTCTTTTCGGACTTGTGAAAATTTTGGAAGAAAGGATTTCGAATAATAGTGGTTTTTCTCATTATACACGGACTTTTAACTTAAAAAGACCGTGTACAAAGATCTTTATACACGGACTTTCCTCTAAAGGCCGTGTGCAAATACCCTTTCTACACGGACATATAGCTAAAAGGCCGTGGTAGCTCTCTACCCTTTCTACACCGGACCATATAGCTTAAAAGGTCCGGGTAGCTTCTACCCTTTCTACAAGCACGGACTATTAGCTAAATGTCCGTGTATAAATGGTCCGAAGGTGGGTCCCAGTTCAGTAAAGTTCTCTGAATGGTTGCGGGACGCAATACTTCAATAAAGTTGTTGTGACAAGTTTAACTAATATTTATTTGTAACTAATATTAAATGGTTGATAAAGTTAGAACATAAGATTTTGAAACATAATGATGTTCATTAAAACATAAATCCTTCCGTAAATAGTTGTACACTAATAGTTAGTGAAAATAATATTTACACTCAATATTAGTTTATGTTTATTATAATATTTTAACTAATATTTTCAAAACTAATACGATATTTGATAATATTATAAGCATTAAACATAATCCTTCATTATAAGCATTAAACTAATATTTGATAATATTTGATAATATTTGATAATAATTACTACATTATGCTTTTTTCTTTTTTTCCCTCTTTTTTTTTTTTATTTGATATATTACAAGCTAAAGTTGCAATAAAAAGCTACACGGTCTTAAACAAAATAAATATTACACATTATGCTTTTTTTTTCCTTTTTCTCCTTTTTTCCACTATTTGAACGGTACCCTCGGCCCATAATCCTTCATTGTGGTCGGACCGCATGTAGTCAGCTTCGTCTACCCCTTCAAGTGTTGCTACCTCAGTTTGCACATCGGTACAAAATGGAGGTACTTCGTCGAACTGGTCGTACTCTTCTTCATCGACGACATTTTCTACCCCGACAATCCTTCTTTTTCCGGATAGGACGACGCTCAACCTGGCATCACTCGGGTCTTGTACATAAAAGACTTGGGTGGCTTGCTTGGCGAGTATAAACGGATATCAACATGCCCAACCCTGTTTAAATCAACGAGTGTGAACCCGTCGTTATCAACTTTAACACCTCGGTCTTCGACCCATTGACACCGAAACACGGGAATGCTCAGGCGAGGACTGTAAATGAGCTCCCAAATTTCTTGAATAACGCCATAATATGACTTTGATGCTATTACAGCCCGGCCATCTCCGGATCTACTGAATTCTTGAGAGGTCGCCACCAACGTCACCCCACTGTTTTGCATCGTGCTCTTATCACTCTGGGATTTAGTATAAAATGTATATCCGTTAATCTCGTATCCTTT